>VRLP01002487.1:0-86989 GCA_009660295.1 Lophius piscatorius
TATTTTATTTTTATTTTTTTCTCTCTTTATTCTTCTGTAGTTTTTTTTATATATTTGTATTTTTATTTAAATTCTGACTGTTTATGTAAAGCGCATTGAGTTGGCATTGTGTATGAAATGCGCTATATAAATAAAGTTGCCTTGCCTTGCCTTGCCTTATCACCCTAACCTGCTGCACATCCTTCCCATCTCGATCCGTCAGCCTCCCCAATCATTACAACTCCTTTTCTCCTTACTTAGTCGTAGGCCTCTGGTTAAGCCATCAAAGACTGAAGTATTTCAATTACCTTTTTTCCTGATCTCTTTTGAAATTTCTTTTGATTTTGGCCTACTGTGCCACCGGTGACAGTAACGAGCCCATTTCTCGCTTCTAAAAATGGTCTACTTAAGTAATGATTTAATTGAGCAGTGCTGGTTAGGTTTTTTAGTTAGTTTAGTTCATAATGGGACAAATACTTTTCAGTTTTACACAGACTCTATCAATATTAAATAACCATATCTCTTGTTTAATGAATATAATTATTATTTAAAACTTTTATTTTGAGTATACTCCGGTTAACCATTGTACCGTTACCATTGTGATACACAAAATAATAAAAGAAACCAGGATGGCTTCAGATTTTTCACAGCTCTGATAGAACAGTAAAAATGCACTATAACCAGAAATATATCCTGACACTTTGAAGAGCCTAGCTTCGTCACAGATACAATAGAAACCACGAAGAGGAGAAATATATAAACAGATAGGTACTTTTGCAGAGATGGAGCGATACTACCAACCTGGGAACATCACTACCACTTATGGGATGTAAGTCTGTCTCTCCTCTTGACATTACTTAGACATCATAAATGACCACTTGCTAAAGCTATTTACCCACATTCCAACCTGAAGCCTGTATTCAAAGGAGACAGTAACGTTCGTAAGTAGTATTACGGAGAATGAGTTTATCCTGTATCATAAATACATACCGAATACATCCCAAATGACTGTCATTACTGAATAATAAACACCCAACAACCAGTCACATTTACTTACACTGCCAGCGAGAAAGCAAAAGCACCATACAGTGAAAGTAGCACACACAGGATGTTTCAGGGTTTCCTCACAGACTCCAGCCAAGCCGCTGGGCACAAACATATTTGCTCAAGGGCACACTGGCACCACCAGACCGCTGAATCTGCACACCATTCACACCTCATCAGCAGCAACCATCTAAAGCCAATAATAATAAACAGCTATTTAAGAAACATCGAATAAAAATCCATTAGACACACCAAAGCTGTTCATCATTTTAAGATAAAGTCCTTCTTTTGTACTTTAAAAATATCTCAAATTACACAATCGGTAGCATCCTTTTCCACTGACATGAGGAGGCCGGTGCTCAAAGCCTAGGCTTCCAGTCCTATTTGTCTTATGAGTTCTAATATATTTGAAGCTAAAAATGACCACTTGAGAGATGCAGTAGTTATTGGAATGACCAGACTTCAACATTCGTAATACTGATGCAGGGACTAAGTGTGCAAGAATCCCCTAATGTGTCAAAAAACACATACAATATGACTGATTGGCAATTGGATTGTTTTTTAAATATGACAATCAACATGCATCATCAAGATTGATTTAACAGAAGAGTTATTCACTCAAAGGTTTGAAGGCCTCGGAATTAGTTTTCTACCTAGGGAACGCGGTGGCGAAATGTGATTGGATAAAACAAAGCTCTCACTGTAGGCAGCCAGAGAGAAAAGCAATGCAATGACATTAATATAATGATGGGAACAAATATAATTATTTAATTATATAAAGAAATATATTTAAAATATATGTAGGCTCAATCAAAATGTTTGTTAATTTACAAAAATATAATTTTCTTATTCTGACAATGTTTAGGCCTGCAGAAAAAAGACCTTGCTTCTCCTGACAGCTCACCACTGATGACATGTGTTTAACCAATAGCCTTAAGGTTTGGAACTACTAATTTATAAAATGTGATTCTGCTGCAATCAAGAAGTTTTGTGCTGTTCGAAGTCTTCAGCCTCTCCTCAGGAGCTGCGGCAGGATCCTCTTCAGTCTTATCAGTGTCACCTCGATGTTTATGCATTCCACTTGGGACTGCACTGAAACCTAAATCAAAGCTCTCTTCATGACAACACGCTGTCAATTAGGTGTATTGAGCACTTTTTTCTTTCCTACATCAGCTGAGTTGATGGATTGTCAGAGCTCATTACCTCCATCTGGTCTCCATCTGTAATGAGCCAGACTGACTGAGGTCTCTTGCTCCAGCAGGGGTTAAAAAAATACTCCTATAACCACCTACTCTTCATTTGATTACCCCTTCAAGTGGTTACACTTGGTCAACTGGATAAAACGAAGATTTGGTAGGATTGGCTGTCTATGAGCACCTCACTCTAAGTAGATCATTTAAATAGGTTATCTTATCATCTTATCATGGAGGGCCAATGCTCATCTGTCATGTTGCTCAAGTGACATCTAGTGACGTGAAAATGAGAGTCAAACCACCTTTCCAGTATAAGAATAACCTATCAAAGAAGTGTAGCTACATGCTGTTTTTACACTGCGCTGCACATCACTTTGACACGCCCAGCCCCCAAGTGTCCTCTATGAATATTTAAAAATGTTCACAATTTAGATCTGTCAGCCGTGATTACTCAATGTGTATTCATTTTGGCATACAGGCAGAGGTCTTGTGGCAGTAAAGGAAGCATTTTCTAAGGAACGGCTAGTGCGAAGACTTTTTTCTGATTAAAAATATTTTTATATAATATTTTTAAAAAGATCCGTCTTTTCGCCATGAGACAACAAGGTTATATGTGTTTTTCAATCCTTGGGCCTATGTGGGGAAGTGTTCTTCACGGGTTATAAGTGACAGTGAGAGCTCTCTTCAGGGTGTGCTTCAGTGAAAAAACAAACTTGTTCACTGTCATAATGGCTTTAAAAAATAGTTGAAAGTGTAAGGAGCAATAGTTTAACTTTATCAAGAAAGAGAAGAATGACACAGTGTGCCATGTCCAGTCTGAAGGCATCATTCCCCCCTGAAGCTCACTGATTAGCATATATCTTCTGTTTCTTCAATCACATGCTAGATGCCAATTAACCTTATTAGTGAGCCAGAACTTTAATTTTTTTCCTCTTCAAGGCCTGACGATATGTTCTGGCTCTTTAAACGTGCAATTAAACTTGAATGTGATGTGATGTAAGTTGGCAGCTCATTAAGGGCACATGTCAACTTATCAGTTATATCAATACAGTTTGCAGTGTGGTTAAATTCTTGAAGAGTTAGTAGTCTCAAAGAAAAAAACCCTCATAACCTGTTTGAGCAATAATAATAAAAACTTAAATGTATGTGCCTTTATTGCTCCCCACCTTTCACTATAAATCCTACACATGCGTAATGTCAGAATTGGAGGTAGTAACAGAGTTGCACATCAGACTTGATATTTTTGTATAAATGGCAAGCAGACGAAATAATGGGACGGAATGCTGGTAAGATGCTTTGAGGACATTTTATGTTTAACGAGTAGCTAGAAAAAGTTAGCTGCTAACTCAACGAGAAGGAAATTAAGTTCAAATTTTTAATTGAGGAGGCATTATGAGGTCTGTCTGCTGCTTGACCTCTGAGCAGATGATATGATCAACCGTCATGCTAGCATGGAATTGAAATCTTTTATTTTGACGTGTCATTGTTCAGATCAAGTTGTGTTAGTTCAGGCCCCCAGTTAGGATCCCTCCAGAGTGCGTCATTTGGATGTTTTTCAGGAGCGTCTATCTGGTAGGAGAACCTGTTTAAGTAGACCCAGAAATGGTAGGATTTATAACATATTTTCTCTGCCACCTTAGGATCCCCCAGCTTTAGCTGGAGAACATTGCTGGAGAGAGGGGCACCCAGACTACACAGTTTATCCTGCTGCCACCATGGCCTGACCCTGGATAACAAATGAAGCTATGGGATGGATGGATGGATGAATACTATAAATTAAATGCTAAACCTCACACTAAATAAATACTCTGCAAAAAAATCAAGCAAAATATCAAATTAAGGACACAGTCCAGGAGAGGACAAGATCAACAGCAACGTAATGAGGAAGGTATTGTTATTATCAACCTTTATGACACCAATGTGTTGATCAGCATGAATACAACGAGACACTATAGGAGGTTGTTTTTGGCGGTATTGCATGATATTTGTATCAGTAGGTTTAATGTAATGCTGGACTGTCCATGGGAACCAGCATGAGAGTAACAACCTGTCAATCAGCTTGGATTCAGGCTTATTAACTGGATAGAATCCAAATACTGACCCACTTTCTGTCATCAAGGGGCTTTCCTAGATGCCTTGGTATAAAAGTTTTAAACAACTTCCACATACAATGAGTTCACGTTGGTCTTTTTTTGTTAAAATTGATCAAATGGAAAAATATCTGCATTAAATCTTAAGAAGACAAATTAACCATGACACTTCGGTGGCTGACTCAGTTTAAAAACATACCTAACCGCCTGAATCCTTTAATAAAATTCATCAGTTTCCTGCAATAGCTTATCCTTTGCAGGGTCACAAAGGGGCTTGAGTTCATTCCATAGGCAGGGTACAACCTGGACAAGTCGCTAGTTCAACCATTCACACTTATGGACAATTAAATGTCACTAATTCACCTATATAGCGTGTTTTAGGCTCTGGGTCAAAGCAAGAATGTCAGCGCAGACATTGGGAAACTGAACACAGAAATACCTCAGGATTCTAGCCATGAACCTTTTAGCTTCAAAGCAAGGGTGTCTACCATTCTGCCACAGTGCTGTCTCCACAAGAGACTAATGAAAAGTAATATAGTCTTGGTTCTCAATGGTGAGAATAAATGAAGGCCATTGCCGTCAACCAGCCTGATGAAGCCTACGCCTTTTTCTGATTTTAAATGTTAGCACATTAGACCTGCTTCAAGCATTTTTGTGGAGCATGGGGTATTTTAAGCATAATTATGATAATTACAAATTGTCATAATCCCTTAATAAGAGATTTTATTGCTGGTTCTGACTGAGTTAATGCTATATACCGTGATTTACATCGTTAAAAGGCTGTTTAATCAACAATGACGTGAAAAAAACGCTTTATAATAATAATAATAATAATACATTTATGAAAGATAAATTCATATTTAAAGCATACTATATTTGACATCTCTTCACATATTAGAAAGTTAAACGATGAAATAGAATTCATCGTAATTTATTTCTAGTATTAGTTTTGATGCATTTATGTTATGTGAGAATTACATATCTTAAGCATAGTTGGCATTTTCTATGTTAAATCGAGGGGATTTAACTTCATTTTCAAGATCGCAAATTTGATTACATATTAAAAAAATTATTCTTGATTCCTTTCTATATTATATATACTGTTTAACATCTAGCATTAGTTCAAAAAGAGGGGACTAGCATAGGCTAATTTTAGGCACACATTTATTTTTAATTGAGAAAACATTTCTCTTATCATTAAGACAAATGTACTCAGTTTGAGTATCGCCACAATTCTTAAGGTGGATTCTTTGAGGCTGCTCTCACTGTTTCTGTTGGAAGATCATTTTGCTTATTTTAAGTAATACCCCATTTTAATACATTTTTCTGGATTTTGAAAGCTGAGTTTTTGCAGTGCAGGATACCCTACACCACGAAGATTACAGTTCTTCCAGCCCTGGGAAAACTGATCCTGATTCAAACGGGTCATCACCTCTTATCATAATAAGATTTTATGGAAAATAAATGAAGTTATTCCTATTTTCCAGTTTCAGAGCTTTCCCCACTATTCAACGTGGATATAATTGTGTCCCCGGTGAGTAATGTGCACAAACAGGCGAAGCTCAAGCGGGCTGGCTGCGGGCCTATTATCTGAACCGCTCATGCTGTGCACGTGCTCTGGGCTTGCTCCAAATCGATGGACTACGCGGTGGCGAGGGCTAGGCAGAGCTGACAGATCTCAAATCAGTAGGAAGACAATTTCTATTGATCTGGCTAAATCAGTGCAGACTGATGCAACCCATTCACAGCTCAATCAATGTACCCTCTATTGGGCCCTGACCTACATTAGAAGTAAACACAACTTCAGAGGAAACGTCTTCAATCTCTTCCTCCTGCAGTCCTCCTGTGTTCTCCTCTCTGTCCCGCTCTCACCCGCTGTTATGTGAGCTTCCTCCCCTCCCCTCTGTTCCTCATGCAGTATGGAAAAGCTACATTTGTGCTAACAAGATTAATTAAAAAGTAGCTGTAAATGAGAAGTCTTATTTTGGAGCTGAAGGGCATTTTTTCCTGCTCTGTAGTTTCCGCAGGAGACGATTAGTTTTGTGCATGGTCGTATATTTTTTAGTTGCCCACTGTTGCAATTTTATGGTGGAGTCATTGCTGCAATGTTTAGAGGATAACCAACATTTGTCACGGAGCGCAGATATCAGCTACTTGCCTTTTAATTAATTCATCTATTTATTTATTCAAGCTCAACTGAGGAGAAGCAAAATGTCCGCCTCCCTCCCTCCTACGAAGTCAGAGTAGATTCACACACTTTCTGGTAATTAAAACCAACAAAAGAGGATCTGACTGCCACTCCAAGTAACTCAGGAGTCATCAGATTCTGTGAGCAGGAATAAGACGTGTTCTTGGACGTGACATGTAGTATGTAAGCACTCGATCACATGAGCACATACACATAAACACACTAACAAGACGATGTAGAGCTTGTGATACTTTGTCATGCAGGGCTTTGATAAAAATGAACAGGCCTTTTCTTTTTACTTATACCTAAGTACACATATCTGCCTTTTTCATTTGCAATTCCACAACAAATTTTAACATTTCAACTTTCCTGATTAGGTTTTGAAAGTGAAAGTACTCAACATATATGGTCAGAATTTGTTTTATGTATTACAGGACATGTTATCAAAGAACTGGGAATGTAAAATGGATTTAAATTTACATTTTGTAACAAAAAAAAAAGCTGGTAATAAGCACTATGTGAGCTAAACATTAAAGATGAAGCTGTTTGAGTTACTTTTCATAGCATTTAAAAGGTTTTTGATACCTATGGTCTGATTGTTTATAATGGGTTAAAGCAGGTGTTCTCAAAATGGGGTTTGTGGGCCCATGGGAGTCAGTGAGCCGAAACCAGGGGGTCCATGAAATGAATTACAATGAACTACAAAACTGCACCGTATCATTAAAAATGCATTAAAGCAGTGGCGGTACTTATAGTTTGTTTGTTCTTTGGAAACTTGGTTATCAATATCAAATATTTACAGGCATTTTCAGGTATGATAGCTTCTCTAGCTCAACGGTTAGCAATGGCTTCCCATGACACATGAGAAGCCATTTCTTCACATGTGTGCACTTGTAGTCTATCACCTCACACTCATTTCTACATCCCACCCCCCTCACTACATCTCCTTCATAACAGTCTCCTCTTCATCCCATTTTCATAAGTTCAACTCATCTTTGGTTCACAATAAGACGTATCGATCACAAAATCATACAAACAATCACTTTGGTACCTGGCATTCATAATCCATCCAAAAATACCACAACCATCAATCATCTCATCAACTTAAAGGCTGATCTAAATAAAAACTTACTCAGAACAACAATATCTCAAAATGAAACTATACAACTAAAATATTTTCATCACCATGCAACAGTAAACCAAGAAGTGTCCCAGTTTTAGTCCGTAAAACCATCAACACATATATTATTGATCCAGACAGGAGTCATCATCATTAATGCATCTATTCTCCACACAATATTCCCACTGACATCTATAAGCCATCCTCGCTGAAACTCAGTTTTAGACAGCTCACTACAAAAGTATGGCTTTATTATTGCTGCTGTTCATTCTCTGAGAGCTTTTAAGGTCCATTACTTCAAAAGGTTCAATGATGTCAAGTTGACTACAAATGCAATTTGTATAATAAAAAAAAGAATCCTTTATAAAAGTATTTAAGTGGTATTAACATGATTCAAAGTATAATGCATTTCTGCTTTTCACTGCGAAGCAAGTCCCAAGTATTTAGGATTAAAAGCTTTACATTTATACCAATGACATCCAAGACTATAAATATCAGTTGACATACTTAATCGGTGAATATGAGGGGATTCTTGGAAAGTTTTCTCCTCAGTAAAGCGTCCCCAGCCGACGAGATTTTTTTTTGAGAAGCCATGGGTTAAAGCACAAAAGGCAGGGGATAATGTTGGGTATCTCGAAGTGGGTAACAGGGGTCCTGCTCTTTCTTAACAGTCTGATAACTTTGCCCTAAAGGCAAAACACATGTTGTTGATACACATATGTTTTACATATGTGTATCAACAGCAGTTTTCCTTAAAATCTTTTTTTTTCTGTAAAAAATGTAAAAAAAAACAAAACAAAAACATGATAAGTTGAACATCAGACACACTCACATGTTCTTGTATGGCTTCCATTAAGCTAATTAACAGGTTCAGCTGACTTACGCTAGCTTTATTGTGACCTTTCACCCCTGGCTCAAAACAGAAGAAAGCCAAGGACTGTCAGTCGAGTCTAGTCCTTTTTATTTGTGTTTTTATTTGCCCAAAATCACAACTCAAAATTTGCCTTGATGGGATTCATAATCTATACAGGATGCAACATTCTCTGTCCTTAGACCCTCGGTCCGGGTCAGGAACAACTCCCCTAAAAACCCTTTTAACATGAGAGAAAGGTGAAGAAACCTCAGCAAGAGACACAGAGACGGGATGACTCTTCCAGGATGGACAAATGTGCAATAGATGTTGTATGTACAGAGCAGATCAACAAGAATAAACCCATTGTATACAGTTCTAGCAATGATGATGGTATGTGATGATGTATTACAGTACATACAGTTGCATTGGTACTACAATATACATATACAATAGTAGTAGTGGTGCTAGGTATTGGATATATGAGTATTAGTGATAGCAGTAGAAGATGGCGTCCAGCAGGACCTCGGCAGTAGATGTGGCCATGATCCGGGGCTATGTACAGCCAGGGGAAGGGGAAGGAGGAGACTTACTTACCTTATCTACTGTCTCAAAGCTGATAAAGAAGGAACTGAAGTTGAGATCACAGCCTTCAAAGCCTCGATCAAGCAAAGAACAATATTTTCACCCCACAGGTAGGTTCAAGGGGGTTAATTTTCTCGCTCTACACAGCGCTGCTATTCTTTTTCAAAGGAAAACCTTGTTAACAATTCATTAACACCAAATGGAGCTAATCTCCCGTTAACACATAGAAGAAAAAACATGTTTCACGTATATGCTATTATGTACTAACGGAACACCATGACACAAACTCACACATTTCCACCACATATACTTTACAAGGAAATCATGTGATGTGCGGAGCCACCTTCCTGCAGTGGTGTCATTTCCTGGACCTCCACAAGAATACCCGTCAAACCCAAAGTGCAGCCCGCCTAAAAATGCCAAACTGAGAAAATCATCTTTAAGTGGTTTTTAGTAGGATTTCCCAGTGAGTATGCAACAACTCCATTATCTCCAGAAAATGTGTCAGTACAACCATACCCTAACAGATCAAAGATAAGATGCATGTTTAAGTATCGGGGGGAAAAAATGGAATTTCTAAAAAACCTACAGATACTGCATATTGCCATTGTACAACAGATTGGTCGGTGATGCTATGAGTTTGTTTAAATGAGAAGATCAGCATCTGTGATTCTGGAATTAACCAGTCCACCACCTGAACCAGTTGTCAATTTGAGTGAATCACTTTATAGTACTGTAAGGTAGGAAGTACATAAAGTAACATCTACAGTAAGTTTACTGTCATGTGACACTTTGCTAAGTATTACTATTATTTCAGCTGACTCCTCTTGATGGAACATAGAAGGTCCATTTCAAACTCGCCACCCTATTTTTTATCTGTGAAAATAAATATTCACAGATATTTATTTTGACGATGATGTCATAATATTGGTCACATGATGTAAGGTTCTTCAATAAAGTAAATGGTGAATCAAGGCACACATTCCAGAGATGCCAACTGCTAATGCGTTTCTTATAATGGTTAATTTAATCCTTTGAATAGAAATGCATGAAATGTGGCACAATTCTCTACGGTTTTGTGGTTTGTCAATCGTAGTCTAGGGCTTTAATTGCAGCCCTCGACTAGCTCTTGGTTTGCTTTGTTGGAAATCAGGCATTTGTATCATAAGTGGCCAAACACTGATCCGAGCCGCAGTTGGAAATGGTTGACGGTTAACCATAACATTTTTATAATTGGCCCTGGTCCGTTTTGCATTCCATCACAGGAGACTACCTAGGTCATGAAATCATTACTGTGAAGTGACACACTGAATTAAAAATGGATTGATTACTCGTTCAGATGGCATATTGGTAACTAAAGAGGCTCAACCGCCCATTTACTGTATATCGACAGATGACACCCACTGCTGGGGAGGTTAAAATGCTCAGTGAAAGAGCTCCATATTAAGTTAAGCCATAACTGATATTAGTTCCAAGAACTGATTTTAAGCTGATTACAGAGTTTTGCAATTTTTAGTTGTTAGAGATTTAATAAACAAAACAGGAGTCATGCTGCAGAATCCCGTATGGACAAGTGGATATTGTCAGCAGCACCTATTCCCATCATCTCTATATATCCCATCATGTCTGCTCCTTCAGCAGCAGCACACTAAGAGCTATGACCTCCGTCATAATTACCATTCTCTGTTACCCATCACAGTTTGATCCCTTGACCTCTTGCACTTGCCCAGGGAGCAAATTAGTCTGTCCTACCAACCTGGGGCAGTTTGTCCCACGGCAAATCTTCTCACTTCTGAGTGTGATGACATATACTTGTTTCCTGATTGACAGGATCAGCTCTTTTTACGAAAATACATACTAGTGAATATATTTGTATCACCTATGCAAAACATCGCATTTTAGCAAATATGCTGGGCTTTTAGCCAATTCAGATTTGCCATTAATGATGCATACACACACACATATGCACACAAAAACACACATGTACTATATTATATATTTACAGAAACTCTTGAGTCTATCCTGTGATATTATTTACATAATATTATGCCTATTTTTATCTGCAGAAGTAAACATCAGTGCTCAAAAAAAATTAAGGGAACACTTAATCATGGCAGTATGACACCAAGCCAGTTAAACATCAGGGATATTAATCTATACATTTAGGAAGCACAAGTGATTATGAATCAGTTCCACCTGTTTTAGTGAAAATGAAAGTGACAACAGGTTGCAATAGAGAGGCAAAAACATGAACACCCCAAAAGAAGGAATAGTTTTGCAGCTGGTGCTCACAATCCATTTCCCCCCACTTATCTTTCCTGACTGACTCTTCTCTAGTTTTGTGTTCTGCTGGTGTCTTTGTCACTACTTGTATCATGAGGTAGTACCTGCAGCCCACTGATGCTGCACAGGTAGTTCAGCTCCTCCAGGATGGCTTATCTCTGCTTGCAGTTGCAAGACGGTTTGTTGTGTCTCCCAGCACAGTCTCAAGAGCATGGAGGAGATGCCAGGAGACTGGCCTTTAAATTGAAGAAAGCTGGACAGGTCCGTAGAAAGACAACAATCCAGCTCCGAGTGTGAGAAACAGGAAGAGCACTGCCAGATCCCTACAAAAGGACTTCCAGTGGGCTAATGGTGTGATGTTTCTGACAAAACTGTCAGCAACAGACTGCATGAGGGTGGAATGAGGGCCTGACGTCCTCTACTGGGACCTCTGCTCACAGCCCAGCAATGTGGAGCTCAATGGTGTCCATTGAGCAGCAGAGTTGGCAGGTTCTCCATTGGCGCCCCGTTCTCTTCACAGATGAGTGCAGGTTCAAACTGAGGTTATGTGGCAGGCGTGACAGGGTCTGGAGACGCCGTGGAGAACCTAATGCTGCTGCATCATTATCCAGCAGGACCGGTTTGGTGGTGGGTCAGTGATGGTTTGGGGAGACAGATCCTAGGATGGTCTCACAGACCTCCAGGGGCTACCCAACGGTACCCTGACTGCTGTTAGGTACCAGTATGAAACTCAGACCCACTATCAGACCTTACACTGTACCAGTGGACCCTGGGCTCCTCCTGGTCCAGTACGATGCCCGGCCTTATGTGGTCAGAGTGTGTAGGCAGTTCCTGGAGGATGAAGGTATTTATGAAATTGACTGGTCCTCATGTACCCCGACCCTGAATCCAACTGAGAACCTCTGAGACGTTTGGTATCGCTGCATCAGACGCCGCCACCACTGACCACAGACTGTCCAGGAACCCTGATCCAGGTCTGGGAGGAGATCCCCCTGGACACCATCCTCCTTCTCATCAGGAGCATGCCCAGACGTTTTCAGGAGGTCCCTTTGGCATGTGGGAGTCAAACACAGTCCTGGGTCACATTATGAGTTGTTGTGATAAAATTCGCTGGAGTTGGATCAGTCTGTGACTTTCACTTAGATTTTTGGTGTAGTTTAGAATCCAGCCCTTAATGGTTTAAAGGTTTTGATGTCCATTGATTTTTCGTGCATAATTTTTTCCTAAACAAATTATACAATGTATATCAATAAAGATTTTCAACTTGAATGTTTCTTTCATCAAGATCCGGATCTGTTCCCCTAATTTTTTTATTTATTTCTTTGTATATTCACGGGGCAGTAGAAGGAAACTATTTTATTTGCAGTGTTTACATAATGCATCATCTTACTGGATTTTATCATTCAGACCGAGCAATCTTTAATAATAAAAACATTTTTGTGGCACTTGCATGCCAACTGACTGAAAAACAATCTATATTCATCTTATTTTTCTAAATTTTTAATTCATTGCTGTGTGGTATGTATGGCAACTTATGAAAGAAAATCTATTATGAATAACTTATTACTAATACTGATTCAATGAAATCCAGCTCTGGGTGAACCTGACGAAAAAGCAATGCCTCTCTGACTGCCACAAATGTTAGAATAAAGTGAACTGACCTAACGTCACATTAATTGATCATTATATCGCCAAAAGGTCAGGGTAATTATGGAATCGTCTTTGCCATGTCCACCGCCAAAAGAGTTTGGGATGTCATTTCTCAGCCGTTGATCCAATTAAGTCCATGTGTGTGCATATGAATCAACCCTACAATATCTATCTTGTATAAAGTACATTACCTACCCATATCTATAGTTCATGTTATATGACTTTTTTTTTAAACACTTTTTTCAGGCATAACAAAAATGTATTGGTCTGATGTAGTACAAATTTGGTAACTACGAATCAGCTGTAGGAGATCAAACTTTGCTATATCATTTACTGTAATAGCTCATATTTTACTCACCAGGGAGAACTTTTTTTCTGAAAAACACTGTGTGTCCGACATAACCAACTTCAATCAGGGGAACAACGCAGGGGATTGGGGGATTTTGATGGATATGCCGTTGCTTTCGGGGATGACAGTGGAGGTCTGGTTACAGTTTGATTTTGTAATGCAGTCGCTGAAAGCGAAATAAAATATTGCCAGAGGAATCTTAACAGAGTCTGGCCGATTTCACATCTTTGGGTCTTATTTCACCAGCCGCAATGACACAACTCATCCTAACCTCCCCCTCTACAATCTGGTTACCCTCCATCCGCTGTTGCTCTCAGGGCAACACGGCTCAGGTGATTGGCAGTTTGCTTAAACACCTCAGGGGAGGTGCAAGCTAGGAGGAAAACAGGGCAAAACAGAAAATACTCCACAGGGAGACAATTCATCCTCCATGAAGCATGTACCTTTTTCATTTTATCCACTTTCAGGTAACTCCATCAATCCAATTTACTAAAACCCAATATGAGCACTTCAAAGGAAAAGAGAAAACCAGTCCGGACACCCGTGGATGGATTTCTTTGCAGTGTTTTGTTGAACATATGGCAGTTGCTCCAGGGCTGTTTTGAATGCACTGATTTGCAGATCTTCAGAGAAGCAGCAACACAGGCTGGAGATGTGACCCTAGAGGAATATGTATCCTCCATCACTGGCTACTTCAGAAAATTTGTTGACAATGTTACCAACAACAGAGTAATCCCTATCCAACCAAACCAGAAACCCTGACTGAACAGAGATGTTCCTCAGTTCCTTAAGCCCAGGATACTGCATTACGGTCTGGGGACGCATCAGCACTCAGAGCTGCAAGGAGAAACCTGACATTGGGCATTAAAATGGTCAAAGCTGCATATGCTCTGAAAATCCAAGGTCAGTTCACCACCAACGGTCCTCGGAGCATGTGGAAAGGCATCAAAACCACCACAGATGACAATAAAATGGACGCAAAATGCCCAACAGATGCGTCTCCCTTATGCCCTGAACACTTTTCCTGCTGGTTTTGAGGAAGCCAACACCACTCCCTGCACCCGGCTCACCCTTCAACCAGGTGATCTTCCTATCAGTGTGACCACAGAAGATGTGAGGAAGTCCCTGCTGAAGGTCAAACCCCTCGCAATACTGCAGGGCAGGATAACATCCCAGGTCGGGTTCTGAGGGACAGACCGGATGCCCGCTGTCGGAGGTGCTAAAAGAAATCTTTAACACCTCAGTCTTCCTGGCGACGGTACCAAAATGCTTCAATTGTTATTGTTCTTATTATTATTACTATTATTGTCACAGTTTAGTGTTTCCCATAAGCTATTGCTAAATGTTATCATATTACTTTTACTTTTATTATCCACCTGGGATACCTGCCGCACAATCCTGGATAAGCGGAAGAAAGTGGATTACCTTAGCTGATCACTGCTGGCCCTCTCCCACTTGGAGACAAGGGACACGTATTTCAGGCTGCTCTCCATGAACTTCAGTCCCACCTTTAACACCAACATCCGACAAACCCTGGTGAACAAACTCCCAATACTCGGGAGTTTGTTCTGAGCCCATCCAATGTGCAATTGGGTCAGAATCCCCAACAACTCATCCTCCACTGTCATCCTCAAAAACCGGTTAACAAGGTTTCCTGCATCATGAGGAATTCCAACCACCCTGCCAATGGACTGTCTGCCACCCACCCCTCAGGAAGAGGCTACGAAGCATAAAGGCCAGAACCACCAGGTTGAAAAAAATCTTCTTCCCAGAGGCTGTGAGACTCAGTTACTTTTCACATGGCTAATGCTGTTTTTGCCGTGTATGAAACCATACACGGCAAAATGCTATGCCCTGGCATAGCATACACGGCTGTTTTTGCCATGTATGCTATGCTGCTGATTTGCGTAGTCTGTGCACTGATTATTAATGTTACGTCTTTGACAATGCACAATAACCGGCATGTGCAATTTATGGTGCAGACTTATATATAGAGTCTTCTTTCTCTCACGTATCACGCCGTTTCCTCTCACAGCATGAGGAGTAATTTTTTTCTCTGTACAATACATGGACCTGTTAGGAAGCAGACTTTATGATTCAATAACAGTAATGGTGGCTGATTTCCATGTAGTGAGACAGTTACACAGCAGCAGTACAACTGGGAGTTTCTACAATGGTGTGTTTTTTAGATTTTGCCCCCATAGTTCAGTATTTTATCTTGTGTGTTTTTTCCTTACGGTGCAAATTATGAGATTTTCTTATTAACCTAGTGGATGTTTTGATATTAAATGCTAATTTTTTATTTTCCTGCAGCCCAAAGTGAACATTTCACTGTTAAAAAATACAATGAGCTTTGTTATCGTTATACTTTATATACTTTTCTGTCTGCGCTCCTATTGGTAGCAGCTTTCTTTTTATCAGCCTGCCATTGCAGATACTATAACTAGCTGCCCTAAAGCTTTTTTAACACTTCTGCCTCTGCAGACTCCTAACTTCTTGCTCGACAGAGAATTGGACCACCATACTGCAGCACACATAACAATCCTACATTACTATTCATGGTGTGTGACACTCAAATAGCTCTTTATCAAATGCTTTCATGTAACACGCAGTGGTGGGGGAGACATTCCTACTGTTCTAAGGGATGTATTAAAATGCTAAACTACTGGTGAATATATGATTGTTGCTGCACTTGATTGTTGTTACTTTTGGCCACTTGTGGCATAAGTAAGTATTTATGTCCCCGAAAAGTCGGGAACATTATGGAATCGTCATTGCTGCGACCGCCGCAGCAGATCCTTCTTGTTGACTCAATAACTCAAAAACTATTTGATGGGTCGTTATCAAATTTTAAACCCACATAGACCTTAGTGTAAGGAAAAACTGGATTGATTTTTGGAACGCTTGGTTGTATTTTACTTATCATACTAGGGGAGCTTCACCTCCAAAAAATTTTGGAGGTGAGAATGCCATTACCTTGTAAACATATAATGGTCTTGCTGGATCTGAGTGGAAAATTCTGCGCTGAGACTTGCACCTGAGCATGCCGGGATCTTCTCTGTTATAACAGATATGTCTGTTATAAAGCCACGTATCTAAGTAAGACTGCTTAGACTCCTCGAGTTAATTCCCTTTCCTAAATTGATCAGAAGACAGAATTCTTCTTCATCAGTCAGTACCCCTAGGAGTAGGGCATTCTTGTACGAACTAATCAATTTAAGTCTATATTAAACTGTGAAGAGGAGTATGGTCTCTCTGTGAAGGGTTGGAACCAGAATTTTGGGGTCCCTCTGTATCTTACCTGGATGTATGTCCTCTTTTTTGACATTGTTGCGGTTTTGCCTTCACGCACTGATATTATAATTTACAAAATTGGACTAGATAGATGACAGCTTTATACAGCGTCAACTTTATTTTAGAGTCAATATATCACTAGACTGGTTCTTTATTTTTTTGCATGGTGTACCTTCTGAGCACACATTACATACTGGCTGATTGTACATTTTGGATAATCGGCAACAAAGGTGCAAAGGATTTTCACGCCACTAATTGAGCCTGAGGTTTAGGATTTCCTTAAGATTATTACAGTACATAAGAAATATATACTTCATCCTAACAGCTATAAAAAAAAATGTTTTCATTGATTCTACAGTTAAAGCTGTATAACTGTGTTTGAGCAATACATTACAAATCCGTTTGAACTCGTAAAATCTTCTTCTGGCAAAAATATTTTTGTACTCTTGCCAGACGTCTGGCAACCTCCCTTTACCCCAGGAAACCAGATAGAGAAAATCAGCACCAGTGAACACTGTAGCCATGACTGACAGGTTTATACAAATAGCTTATCAAGATATAATTATTGCCATAAATCCAAATAATTAAATAATGTAGCTGTGTAAATTAGAGTTATAGATTTTATGACGTTTTATTTGGGAGTATGGGACACAGGAAGCATGCCCCCTGGAGGTCATCCAGAGGATATGCCTGAGGAGGAACATACCTCCACATAGCTGGCCAACAAAAATTCTGCAGCTCCGCCTGGTGAACCGGAGTAACGGTACCAACAACCAGTCTACTCAGTGGAGTGGTGAACAGGGAAATTTAATTCCCTGATGCTAACTCGGATGTTTATTAAAACTGTTTAAGAACTAATATCAGTAAGTGCAAGCAAGGGATTGTACCACTTAATCCTAATCGGAACTGGATTTGTCTTGATTTCAACAAAATTATGTTTTTACACATAATTTACATGACATTCCACAATTGCACATTGTTGCCATGCTTACAACATTTTATCAACTGTAAGAGAACTCCTTAACAGTTTTTTAAATGATAAATCACGTAAATATTAAAGAACAATAATATCTATATATATATATATATATATATATATATATATATATATATATATATATATATATATATATATATATCCAAACTTAAAAGTTGTTGTCATTCCATCCACTCAGCTATCTAAAAAATATTTAGGTCAAATTCAACATGTAGAAAGTCAAACTTATTAAATTCTGAATTTCAAATCCGAGATGCAAAAACAGAGTTTGGTAGAGACGGTCAACATGAAAAGGTCTGTAAATTGTTACTGGGATGAAAACCAAGGTCTGACATCGGCCATCACTAGCTGCATGACTCAAATTTGTTATTTTCAAAGATGGGTTTATGTTGGCATAGCTCCTCTGTTCTTACCTGGAGGATCATAGCAACATTGGCTTCTCAGGAGGACAAGGCTGGCTGTGGCCATGTAGTCTTTATTTATGCCCCCACGGCACACACAGGGTGCTAATAACAATCTAGCTCTACTCTGACAGCGGTTTATTGCTGACAGAAGATGTAGAGGTGAAGAGGTCACTCATTCCCCGAGGGAGATATTGCATCCTGGCATCTAGATTACATTTCATAGTTCAAGGCTTCATTCCATTACCAAACACCACGAGCATGAGAAATCTAAGCAATCCCTGCGAAGTATCCACCCAAAACTCTTCAAAACCCAGGGACTCCTTACATTTGATTGCGTAAAGGAGTCTCAAACAAAACACACACATAGAAATGAAGCCGAGATCAAGATATTCAAACGTGAAGCACGGGTATTGAACATGACTTTGTTCTGTTGTGGAGATGCAGGTGTGAGATTGACGGAAGTAGGTAGACAAGCAAGCTCCAACATCCCCGTGGCAAACAGATAAGAAGGGCCAGAGACAACAGATTGACAGCAGATGCTCTGATGCCAGGGAAGTGCTGGTGTGCAGGAGGGAGGTTGAGGACGAGGTAGGTGAAGAATTACAGCATGGTGGTTACACTGTGATTAACTGGCACACACAATACAAGCTCTGAATATGCCAAAGCTTAACAGAACAAACAATGCAGCGTACACCCACACTCAAAATACTGTGTGAGCAAAAGAAAAAGCTGAACTCACCCACACAGTCAGCTTTGTACATATAATCTAAATACATGATCTGTCTCTAACATCCTACTCTCCTCACTCTCACAGCACTCAGGCGGCACAGACAAGTACAACCTCGAAATGTCATTAGAAAAAAACTTCAAGCTTGTTGCTTCTGAAGTAAAATGTAAGACATTGGACTCACCCAGAAAAGGAGGTTGAAGAAGACCATTCCATATCGCAGGGCCATCATGCAACCCTCAGCCATCCTGCAGCGCCGCAGTTCTAGGAGAAATATGAAGGAGAGGTCCAAGTAAAACACCACATACTTCTTCCCCTGGGCATAGCGTCCCTTGGAGGTCTGCGGCCCCTTTGTCGTGTGGAAGCCGAACGCGAACGGCGGCCGCTTATACTCAAACTCCCCGCTGAACCGGTGAAACCCAGAAGTGAAAGGTGGTGATTCGGGTTTGCTGTCCAGAGATGGACTGCGCCGGTATGGAGTCTCATCTGTGCTGGAGCGTCTCATAATTGGTGTTAAATGAACCTTTAAGAGTCTTTAATAGTCACTCAGGTCTGAGTAAAGTCCACAGTGAGGGACCAGAAGTTATTCCAACGAGGGCTCAGAGACGTATTTCAGAAAGATTTCAACCTATTCCCAGGCTGGCTTCAAATAATTATGACTCCTCTCCAATCCAGAAATGTCTGATTTAATTATACCCCCTGCGTGATCATACTCTTTACGACTTCTGTGGGAGATAATGTGCTGCCATTCACTTGACGGAAGTTCCTCTCTTTAATCCTATAGTGCCTCTATGCTCCGCAGATTTAGCATAATCCTGTCACAACACCTGGGTGAATCTGTGTATTTAGGACACAATCCCAACACACACACAAACACATCTGCACATCCCTGTTCCCCTGTCTGTAATCGTTCGAAGGCAGGTGTCACGCTCGGAGAGATAAGCTGGTTTGCAGTTTCATCTCCTAACAATTCAATCAGGGAAATGACTGGAGGGGGAACTCGACCTCTGCTACTGCTTTGGCAAAATGTAGCAGAGACGTCCTACCTGGTCTCATGAGAAATTCTGGAGCAGGGATGCTCCCCTCCTGCTTCAGCCTATCAACTTCTCCCACTCAATCATACGTCCACTGTGAATGAGACGCTACTCTGTGTCTGCGTGCGGCTGCCGATGTCCTTTTTGCTGAGATGCAAAAACACCAAACAAGAAAAGGATGTGAGAGGGAAGGCTGCTGTTACGGATGTTAGAAGATGGTTGGGAGGTCGAGTTGAGAGGAGTCATGAAAGGATGAATAATGCATGTGAGTGGACCATGCTTTGGCTTCTCAGATTAGTATCCCGTCTAAATTCCTGCCCCGGCTCCTTTCGCCTCTGCTCTAACTTGTCCCTTTATCCCTGAAAAGTATCCAGGCTTTAGAAACTCTGCCTCTGCACACAGACTGCTCTTCACACATCAAGTCATTTGCCCTCTTCAACTCCCTCTTATTCTGTTCTTGCACCTCACTCTGAGCGCCTCTCTCCGCTCCTGTGTCTGTGCTGACGGCGGTTAATTCATTCCCAAACACTCATCAGTGAGGCAAAGTGTGCGGCGTCCTCTCTTCTCGTCTCTCCCTCCAGTGCCAGAGCGTTTCTATCCTCTCCTCTAGGCTGGCAAGGAGATCAAGCCAGAGAAGATGGGGCAAGAAGGAGAGACAGGCATGGAGAAGAGAAGGACTGCAAAGAAAGACTGCAGTGTTTGAGCGGTGGTCCGGTCTTGTTTGCTGAAGCTCCCTCCCTCTTTCTCTTTCGCACAAGCTCCTGTTCTCTCTCCCTCCTCCTTTCCTTACTGCCTTCTCTCACAAGCTCAGATGCTCTCTCCTTAGCATTCACAATCACAAACACCCCATCCCTCCTCAGCTACTGTCCCCAAAACCCGGTACCGTGAAAGGCAGGAGCAGTCATTCATACTCTGGCCACACCCTCCACAGGGGCACAACCAATCACCGTCTCCGAGCTCAGTCCTCCCTCGTGTGTACGCCAATCATGCGCTACCATCAATATGCACACACAGACGCACGCACACAACTTGCTGTATTGTTAACATACCAGTGCTGATAAGACTGCTGCACTTGCAGTAGAGCTTCCTCTTCCTCCTCCTCTTCCTCTTCCTCTTCTCTCTGCCTCTTGCCTGGAACTTATTTCATATGCAGACACTGTGCCTGCGCCCGAACCAGGCAGCTCTCTGTATGCATGGTTCCATTCATGTTCCTGTCTCCCCACAGACCCAGTCTTGGCTCTTACTTTGTCAGTGAAGCCACACTTAGCAGAGATTTCCCCACTAAAAACAACTCACCTAAAGTGCGTCTCCGGACAAACATACTTGGAAGCGAGCATCGCTGCTGAACATTCACACAAAATAACTGCATACTCTCCACAACCTGGTAGCCATATGGGTCCACGGAGACATGTCATCACTGCAAAGCTAATGATTTATTTTATCTCTGCAACACAGATATAGTGGATTTTTTTTTTTATCTTCTGTTTAGAACAGCATCGGAGGTTGAATGTGACTTATTATCTGACATTAATGCAAAGAGCCTCACAAATGCTGGACTAAAATGGTTTTCCTTTCAAACATTATTAGTCTTGAGTCAATTTCAGAAGAATAAGACGTTTTTTGTACTATATCTTTGGAAATAGATATTTATCTAAAGATTTTAAAACTGATAATGATTGAGAAGTAGGGGAGCACTGATGAAGCACTGATGAAGAGCTAAATCTGCCAAAGTCACGTCAGACCCGGCTAATGCACTGCTGGGGTCACATCAATCCAAATCTTAAGCACATTTACAGCTAATATTATATTTATAGTATATATAGTACATTTATAGTATTATTTATTTTCCAAATAAATTACCAAAATTATAACACAGGGGACAATCAAACGTTTAGTCACCTGCAGTGACTAATGTTTGCCTCATCTATATAAACTTCATCACATACTCGACTGTAAGACTTGTATTAATAACCCTGAAAATGTTCAAAAGTTCAAAGGTCCTAAGAACTTTTCTGCATATTTTATATGCAGAAAAGTTGGAATGCAATTCTAAAACTAGCAAATATGAATTTTTTTCTGCCTGTTGCTGTGACTCCATAAAAATGCTCATTTTTATTCTTTTGCTAATGAGGGTAGTCCCTTTATTTACCGTAAGTAATCTGTTCATCTTTGACGATGTTCTGTAGGGGCTGTAAAATACGTAAAAATAGCAAGATATACAGGCAAATAGTAAAATTATTGCCTTTCTAGTTTTTTTGACCACTCAAAGCACTTTAGGACATGAGCCAGCATTTACCCATTCACACACTGGTGACAGACACTGCCATTCAAAGCGCCACATGCTAACCTGACCATTTGCAAAAGCGCTCACACACCTGTGGAACAGCAATCAGGAGTGAACTGATGTTCAATATTTTGTCTAACGACACTTTGAGAGATAGAGCACATTCACCCTTTTCTTAGATTAGAATGTTTTTGTGTGGGGGGTTTGATGGTGGCTCAGATGGTAGAGTGGTTCTCCAAGTGCCTGAAGGGCGGTGGTTCGATCCCCGGCCCCTGCAGTTATATTGATCTCTTAATCACCACCCCAGATAAAATATTTTACCTTACAGATCATCATAAAACACTCCATTCAAACCAATTCCATATTGGTTTAATGAAAATAAACTCTTCATTTAAAAGGAGCGTTTCTCCCCGATGCCTCTTAATATTAACTTGATGCATAATAATATTTCACTGTGAGCAGGAGTGTGATGAATGAAGGTCAGCTTTACATTTTAAAATCAATTATTGAAACAGATTTTCCTTGGTTTATTAGTGATCTATGAAACTAAATGAGCCAGAGCCTTTTATTTTATTTACAAATTAAGTAATAATGCAGAATACAGGGGCTCAAGATAGTTCTTGTTTTAAAATATTTGGAAAAATCAAAGCTAGTAGTAGAATTACAAGAAAAGCCAATGCCCCTGATTATTCATAAATCCTCTTCTGTTTCGAATTGTTTACCAACCTTACTAAACTGACCTTCTCAGAAACAGAAACAAAGAAAATACAATCTAAGAAAATCCCATAATAACATGTATAAAAATAAATAAATATCTTAAAATGCCCTTAAATATCTAGAGCACAAGCTCAAAAGTTAATTCACATGACGGCCATCTCCATTTTGCACTTTAACTGGGGCATCATCACCAGACGCCCGAGGATTTGCATTTTGGTCCCTTAAATATTAACAGGTGTGTTTTGGGTCTAACATGAACCAAGTGTCACCTCCCCCTCCCTTTAGAAGCCACATGGTCCTGTCCTGCTGTTCAAACAGCAGCTCTTGCTTTGCTGAGGAGCGGCAGAGTGGTCCTGACCCTCTGCCCCCCCGTCTCCCAGTCCTGTATCTCATGTATGGGCTGCTGTGTCTGTCTCGATGAGTCTAGTCATGTGCGTCGACTTCAGATGAGCAGGATTCATTTTATGACGGCTCAGTCATAAAATGAATGTTTATGGACCACCTTATGTTGGAACGTGGTGATTGTTATGAGCAGTCTGTGAGGTCCAATAACATTTTCCACCATCAGCCTGCAACGCCAGGAGTCATCTTGCCAACACTGCCTTTGTCCGCCATCTGGCATACCAGTACAACATCCCTACACACGCCTGCAGGTGGTGGCCAGGTTGACAGTCCCATGTAGTTTAATTAGGCAGGGCCCAAAGGAGCCCCATAGATCCTGCCCGCAAGCAGGATCTATATAAATAAGTTTTATTTAGTTGTATCACGTTACATAACTTTAAGTGCTCATATGATTGAATGCCAAAATAAAGTCTACTCATCACATAGTACTATCTCAGTAGCCAGGGTTGATGCTTCCTCATCTGTGGCCCCTTTGGACTGTTGTGTCGGCCCCCGGGGCTCAATCCTTGGTCCCTCACTCTTTACAATATACATGCTGCCACTGGACCATATTATAAATAGGTTCAATCGAGTGGAACCCATTTTTCCAATAAGAAATAGTGACTCAAAACGTTCTCAACCAGACAGTTGGACAGGGAATTAAAGGATTAACTCCGCCAAGGAGGTAAATTTATGTTTTTTCCATTCATCCATTAATTCATCTTCAACCTATCTACGGTTGGGTCTAAGCAGGATATTCCACATGTCCCTCTCTGCTGCACCACTCTCCAGCACAATCTGGGGCTGCCAAGGGGGTTCCCACTCCAAATGGTATCCTGTGATTTCTGGGTCTGTCCCAGGGTATCCCCCCTTGTTGGCATGTCTGAAAAACCTCCAAAGGGTGGGGTTCTAGTCAGAACTCCCTCTGGGAGTCCGAGCTTGTCAACCCTATGAAAACCTTCACTTTATTGATAAAATTGAAGGAGTCCCAAGTGTCCCACTTCAACCACCTTTATCCACTTTATGTTTCCATTAATTAATTAATTATATTCACTCAGTTTGGCTCTGAAAAGTATTTTATTGAACTGCAATAGCAGCACTGCAGCGTTTCTGTGCCTACACATCTAACAACACACAAATACAACTCTACCCCGATTCACACACACGCACACACACACACAGAACCCATCACACAATGTAAATGTGCGGGGGCACCCTCAGGGTAGCATCAGCTTTGATGTTCTCAGTATCAAAAAACACACTGGTGGAAAAAAAAAGAAGAAAAAGGTTGTGACAATAGCAATGAAACTTGATGCACAACATGATGAAATCCTGTTCTGTTAAGAGCGACGGAATAAGGGCATACATTAAATCCCTTCATGAATCAGTGTGTTGTGAGACAAACACATAACTGGAATGTGAGGCTCAGTCATACTAAGTGTGTGTTCTGTACTCCTGCAGCCATGGACGGGTCGGGGGCTGGATTCCTCTCCCGATGAAAACAGGCTACGAGTAGAACTGCAGTGTTCACACAGCAGCCGAACGAGCACGGGAAATGAGTTAGTCCCCACAGAACTGACAAATTATTTAGAGAAACCACAAAAAAATCATTTTGCTTCTTTTTTTTTAACACGTCTCTTTATTGGGAAACATTATTAATGAATGTGTTATGTTTACACTGACACAAAAGTCAAGAGCAGCTTTTGCTGTAAATATTTATTTGAATCATATTTATTTCCTTTATTTGAATCATCTTGAGGCATAATTCCTCTTCCTCTTGATCATATTTAGTTCTTTAATTTTCTTGTGGTGATTATAATCAATTTCCCAAGGCCGTTTCCCAAGAGGTTACAAGGTCTGATATATTGATATAATATGGTTATCTATTCTTTCAAATCTCTATTCATTAAAAAAAATGATGTCCAGTCTCACACAGACTGGACAGAGCTCAGAGACAGCGAACCTCCATCAAGGCGTCGGAGTCTCTCCATTATGTCATTGCATCTAAAAGCTAAATTGGCGTGAATATTTGACTGTCATCATGTCACTCAATGACCATGAAAAACGTCGCTAGAATTGGAAATCAAACTGTTTTCAACACTGAGAAAAAAAATACTGGAAGCCACTTCTGGATCCACTCTGATCATCCGTGATACATGCCCAGCCCTTCCCCCGCAAGAGTCATGAAAGGGATGATAAAACTTATAGTTGAGGTCAGATCATAGTCCCAGCTTGTAAAGGATCAACAATCTGATCGTTTTTCAGATCAGCTAAAATAGAAAAACAAATATAACAGCTTTCTATTTATCACTTGAATAATTAATATTAAATGTTATTATAATTTTATGCACACTTACAACAAGAATGTGTTTTCCCTTTGTTTTAAATAAAAACAAAACTGTTGCCAGAATTTCCAGCGTTTAAATGAAATAGCGCCGCTCCCTTACAGAGAGAAGGTACCGGGTCCAAATCCACCTCTGCCCATCTCAGGCACTCCCACAAAAACATGCAATATTGGTGAACTGGTGACTCTACATCACCTGTAGGCCTTAATGTGAGTATGACCGGTTGTCCCCCTCTACGTGTCAGTTCTGGGATTAACTCATCCATCCAAGGTTAGCTTGCTTAGGTTCCAGCCCTGCGATAAGTGCTGATGGATAATGAATGAATAATGAAAGATTAAATAAGGCAATGATAAATTATGAAGGAAGATGATCCCGTCTTCATTTGAAAAACAGTGCGTGTGGAAATAAACCTTTGGCCACGTCAGAAGAGCAAAAAAAAGATAAGAAAATAAACCGGAACCTATCATTTTCTTTTTGTTTCTTCTAACTGATGAGTATGCCATCATTGTCTGGGATGAAAGTGGCCCTCTGTGGCTCCAGTCCAATGCATTTATCGGTTCTTGTTATCTGTGGTGACATTGATATTGTTATTGGTTCTGTTTTTAGCTCCTACTCTGCTGCTGCTCCTGCCAAACCTAAAACAGATTGAAATGAATGAAATATTCATATGTATTATATATTAATGGGAATGCCTGTGTGGCTGTCATAGAGAAGGCGTGTCTGAAGCATCTACTTCTCTATAGGTTTGTGGTCATTCCGTGACTCCGACGCTTTCAGCCAATTTTAAAACGTTTTCTTTCCATTGCTCAAACCTGCGTGACCCTGAACAGGATAAGCAATATGATAAAACATGCAATATGTTTTCCATAGCAACTCTAGCCTCATGTTTGCAGCAATAAAAATCATCCCTCTTCAGTTCAATCTATAGGCAAACCAAAATTCTTACATAGACTTGATTTAAATGATGCAGGAGGCTTCAAGCTCTTTCGTTCCTCCACTCCACAATAATTTGAAAAGGATTACTAACTAAATAGTTTCATTATTGTAAACTTGTTTTCATACTTTTATATCTATATCCCTGAGTAGTCGGGGATATTATGAAATCTCCATTACCGCGGCATCTACTGTCTGTCCACTACTCGCGCAGATTGGTCATGTTAACACGATAAGTCAAAATGAATTCTCATATTCAAATCTTATACCTCCATAGACGTTAGTGCAAGGAAGAGTTGGATTGATTTCGGGAAAGGTCGGCTGGTGAGCTTCTAAATGTCCTAATTTGGTGAACATTAATCGACTCGAGGAGGATTATCTTGTATATATCCTATTTTACTCTAATAATTCATATTTTACTCACTAGGGGGAGCTAGTGAGTAAAATCTAAAAATAAATTTAAAAACTGATTTTTGGACATAACTGCACATTGTATTTCATTACATTGTATTCCAATCAACCAGGGGATTGGGATGTACCCTTGCTGTCCAGTCCTAGTTAAACTTTTCCATTGATCTGCGGGTCACTTGTTCCATTGATAAATGCTCATGGATCAACTGAAGTCCGTTGGACCACTAGTAAACACTTAGGGCTGGAGCCTACCGCAGTCGACATTGGGCAAGAGATACCATACACGCTGGGATGGTTACCAGTTCACCGCAGGGCAAACACATAAAAAACACAAGCTATCATTCATGCTCACAGTCATACCTATGGGTAATTTAGAGTAAAAAGAACGGCTCAACTTTAATCCCTGTGGTTGGACTGTGGGAGAGACTCAAGCATCCTGAAGGAACCCTCACAGAAATGAGAACAGGCAAACCCCAGTGTATTTGAACCAGAACCATCTTGCTGAGAGGCAAACTGCGCCTCTAAACCACCATAAACAGATAAACCGATGATGGCAGAAATATCACTGTCTTTGAAGAGATAGTAAAGGCTGTAAAGGATCACAGAACTCTTGCAAACTAATATCACATGTTGCTTCACTGCAAGCCCGCACAGCAGCTCCTGCTATATTCTGGACATGATTAATGCGTGAACTGGAATATCACAACAGGACCAGTGTTTAATCAAAAGGACCTGAGATTGTGCCAAGCTGAGAGGCTGTCAAGCCGCCACTCTCCACAAACAGAGCTGTGTACGAGGCAGATGAGCCGACAGAAAGCACATTTTCTCAACAGCCTGACAGAAAACATAACTGAGTAATCAGAGCCATGAAGATTAATAACAACAGCTCTAATGGGAAATAAACATGTTTTGCCCAACCAGGTCGACCCATGAGGCGTTTAAGATCCGCATTACTGACAAAAGATTGATTTACAGACCATAAAACTCAAATAGACATATTAATAAATGACAGTGTGTTAACTATAAGTACCGCCTGCTGCTTGTATGGCGGTGTGTATCAGTCAAGTTACAGCTCATACGTCTGTCCAGACAAGCTGGGACATGTAGCCGACATCTCTGAGAGAATGTCATTTATAAAGAGGCTGATAAAGAGCTCCATCACATGAATCAATAACAGTCACCTGAAACAAAAACAACAAGGTTAACTGGTGAACTATTATGGTTCATATATGCTGTTGCAAAGAAGTTCTAAGAAGTGGATGCTTCACAAACATAATACTGTAATGCGAGGCCTAGGGGGCGCCGTTTGTACAGTAGCACATGCTACTATTTGACACATTTAGCTCCAGGCAACGTTTAAAAAGCAATGTAAAATTTTTAAAGTCACTTTTTTTAAATCACATTTACGTCAATATTTATGAACTGAGTCATATTTACCTTCCTAGAAAATATGTGTTAAACAAACCTCTAAATATTAAATATTAAATGTAAATATACATGTTACGTGTAAATCCTGAATCTAAATCTGAATGTTGAACCTAAATAATTAGATCAAAAGTACATTTTTAGCTAAACTGCTAAATCACAATGATGTTAGCGGAAGTACCAAAATGAAAGATAGACGAAGAAAATTTCTTCTATCCATGGTAAAGTCAGCTAAATTTGGACCAAGGCGGTTTCTGAGCTAGTTCTGGGCCAGTGCCGAACCTGTAGATGATTCACTGCAAAAGAAATGGTCCTGGAACCTTAAAACGGGCGTTTAAGAGCAACCGAAAAGCCTTTATTTGATACATTGACATTCAATAGATTCAAACATGAGCAATAACATGAAAAGAAAAGAATACTGAAATCAATTACAAATAATACAAAAAATCAAGACGGGGGTCTATTATCCCAAAAATCGCTGTTTCTGAAAAACCTAGTCTACCGGACTATCCAACTTTACCGAGTCCATTTCATCATCCTTGGTTTGTTGTTCAACTATTCGGTTAGGTTACAAGTTTTTTTGGTTGTTCAGGTAGACGTTACATTCCCTCAAAAGTTAAGTTTTTATTTTGGTACTTCCGCTGATGTCATTGTAAATTTGCATTTAAGCTAAATATTTAGTTTTGTGCTAAAAATTTAGGTTCAACATTTAGATTTAGATATAATATTTACATATAATATTTACATTTAGATTTAGATTCAACATTTAGATTTATTTTTAATATTTGATTTTTGAACTAGTGAATGCTGAAGGTCAGGATTGGGCAGCTTTGGTACATCAACTGGTACAAAGCGCGCCACGTGGCTCCAGCCCAGACCCGTCCTAAACCCAAACCTTGTTCAAGCCTAAACCAAATGGAACCTGTGACATCACATAAGTGATTCAGCAGCAGTGATTTGTGATGGTTCTGGAGGCATTTGAGAAATGTTGTTGTCGCATCACATCAGAAAAAACGTCTCCGTTTTATTCTGAAGGGCGTCAGCAGGCAACATAATTTGTCAAGTCTTTATAGAGAGTATAATTTTCACAAATCATAGAATTAACTATTGACGGATCAGTCAGAAAAAATGAAGTGGGCTCCTTTTGATGTGTAGTTTTTATTTGCATTTAAAGCAAATGTTCTTTTTGAAGAATTGATATTTGAAAAACAACGAAGACAGACATCGGAGTGGCATTCTGCTTCAGAATATAAATGCGATGTTTGATCGCATTTGTAGTCGACAAATGTAGTAATCAAATGAAAGTGGAACCTGGATATTTAGTGCTTTGTTATAAAGGAATCTGATCTTTGAACTCATGTTGATGTTGAATGAAAAGAAGTAAAATTAAAAATTAAAAAAGTTATTAATTAGTAATTAAAATTAGCAAACGTCAAAACAACCAAAAATTCAATTATCTTTGGACCAGCAGTGATGCAAAATAATGAAGGATATTTACTAGAGGATATTTACTAGAATGGCACCGATTGAAATTGTCTTGACTGATCACCAATTTTCATAAAGTCCGATTTTGGCCAATTCACATTTTTTATTGAAAGTTTTCTAAATCATAGTGAGTAGTGTATTTAAAGTGCTCCTATTTTGAAGGATTACAGTGTAAGTTAGGCTGGTCATTAGCATCGGCATTGTGTATGTATTCTGACCGCTTGAAATTAATGTACGTGCCATCATCCCCGTGATGCATTTCTTAAACCAACTGGAGAACCTTATGAAAATAAAAGTTTGCAAGCCTCAGTTGGTCCATTGTATGTTTTATGTTGGTTTGTTCAGGGACTTCAGGACTCGTGACCGGCTCGCTCTGCCATCGTTAGCTTCATCAAACTTGCTTTTGTTTCTCGAGGCGATTCATTTTGAAGTATCTAATTAAGTTTGTTGTGCGGAATAGCAACGGGGTTGTTCCGCCGCTGCTTCTTTTTTCCTTCAATGAAAACACCATAAATGACAGCATATATACATACATACATACAGCTGGCTGGTCCTGAGCTCCCGCGAGCTTTAGCTTCCTGAAACTTACTATGTCCCTGGAGGTCATTAAATTTGAAGTGTGTGATTAAGTACAAAGTGCCGAACGTTTTGGGGTTTTTCCTCCACGGCTTATTTTGTCCTTAGTGGTGTTACAAATTGCAAGCTCTGTTTTCTGGAGTTTCCTGGTTTACTTGCAAGATGTTTGGAACCATGGTAGCTCATGATTGGTGTGCATGCTCACCAAGTAATAAGTGTAACATGCACCCATTCAGCCTCAAGTGAGAATTCTGGGCCAATTTCATCAAACTAGGCTTCCCGGCGCCGATCGATCGGCACTGCAAATCAAATTTTTATTAGTACTGCACGTCCTTGTTAACATACTTTTGCTTCGATTTCAATAGATGAAAATACTTGACTATTTACGATGCTATGTTTATACAACACCAATCAGGATTCAAGATGTAATTTATTGTCCTTCTGACTATCCCCCAGACAGGCACACAGCAGAACAAAATCAAGATCAAATCAAAATAAAGAAAACAAAATTGTGAACAGAAATGTAATTGATTGATCATGGTATGAAATATTATGATTGCACATAATGTGATTACCATGGGGGGGAAATTGCACATGGTAAGCATATACTTGAATATATATATATGAATATTGCTTAGAAGGGGAAAAACGCCCTAAAAATTTGGATATTGCACATAGTTAATCATTGCACATGTGGAATGAAACTGCTGCAGAACCTGGTAGTTCTAAACCTGAGGCTTGGTACCTTCCGCCAGAGGGTAGGAGAGGTAACCAGTCCATGACAGTTGTATGTGGGGTCTCTGACCACACAAGTGGCTTTGGTCAGGCTGCAGCTTTAAAGGGCAGTAGAAGAAGAGGCCTTTATTTGTCACATACAATCATACAAGTTGTACAACGTAACAAACTGATTCTCGGCTTGACCCAATCATTTCTTCTGATTTCCTAACCACTCTTTGCAGTGCCGTCAGATCTGAGGCATTACAGTTCCCATACCAGATATACCTAAAGTTTATTAACTAATGTATTTTAGTAATTGGGCACAATGTAACTCCTGTAAAGTCTGTCACATCACAGCCTACCTTGTGCATGGCAGCTTAACAGCAGCATACCCAGTCAGAACAACAACATAATCGATGGCGGTCTCATGCGTCCAGCCATGTGGTGTTATTCTGGGGAGGTAATCTGAAAAGTTTTCACTTACATTTATACTATATCTTACATTCCTCCTATAGCTTTTCCAATATTCTGAGGATGAGTTTGCATAAGGATCCTTTTCACAATGTTGTTGTGTGAACATGGCATTAATTTATATGTTACATTTGTAGAAAATCAGTCGTCATGTTAACAGGGCTTAAGTCTGTGTGTTTCTGTCTTCTGTGCCAATTCATCATCAATTGATCAATTATTCCATCATCTTTCCTCCTGTTTTATCCCCATTTATGTATTTCAGAAAACTCTATCCTTGCTTCTAAATTCAGGGATTTCTTGTATTACGGACCACTGTGTGGTAAATGTCAACCAAACTGTTTGCCTCCGCTTTGGGATTTCTCTCATTAAAATCACTGAACTATCCCTCTTCTGCCTCTGCCTTGTGACTGCATGACTTGTCCATTCCTCATCAGCCTGTGAGTTGTTAGCAAGTGTAAGTATGGAGAGAAAAAAAAGAAAAAACAACTAATAAAGGTTCCTAAATAACATTTAAAAAGTACATCACTTGTTTGTTGTGTAATATTGAAGAGCATTTGAAACCTGCCTCAAAAACAAACAGAAAAACAACAGCGTCATGTTAAAACAATTGACCCAAAAGAGCCACTCAGAACCAGGGACATGAAGAGCTCTTTAGAGGGACTGGTGCTCAAAATCAGAAAGGAGCCAAATTTTCAAACACTATACGCAAACATCATTTTCAGCATAACTTGCTGAATTATGGCAACCCAATCAACATATTATTCTCTATACTTCTACCACTTATAAAATCACTCTACCACATCCTCATCTCCCCCAGACTTTGCAGATCAGTCAACTTCATCATTCACCAGTCTCAGCAAAGTCATCAGCCACCACGTCCAGTATCCAGACTCCAAGGGGGGGACGTACCTGCAGCTGCTCAGCAGAGACAAAGTTCGAACACAGGCCCTGATTACACAACAACGTCTAAGCTGAAAATGAACAAGCTGAAGAGAGAAGCTGCTTTGACAGTTGACGCGGAAGTAATCAAGTTCAAATAACAACATTGTGAAAACTGACCTCGTACACACAAATCCGCAGTAGCTGTATCCAGTACTCAGCGGTGTTTCTTTTCAATAAACTCAAGAGAAAAACACCAACCAGGAAGTGCAGATGACCTCCACTTATCACAGTGGCTGTGCAACAGTACTACAGTTTGCTAGAGGAACATAATAAACGAGTCAGAGTCTGCAGCACAAACAAAACGAGACAAACAACCTTTTTTTTGTTGTTACTCTGTCCATGCCTGGCTATGACGCTGAAATTTTTAGCTATGAGCGAAGAGGGACAGTGACATCACCAGTTTCACAAGAATTGCATTTGGCCAGTTTACATTGAAGCGTTTTTAAAAGGGTACACCCTGGAACCTTTTTTCAAAAGATTGTGTTTTCAGGCCCTCAAAACCCCATTGCTGTTGGAAGTCAGTATCCTTTGGTGCACTAGGGCCACAGAAGCTGCTCATACTCCTCTGTTATCCTCACCTTTCACTCATGTGTGGTCTCAATTACCTGCTTCATGGCCTGATAATGGATATCAGCTGCACCCATTCAGGTAGCCTCGTCCGTCCAATCACGGTCAAACCTGCTGGTCTACCCAATCACCATCAGCTGCTTGCTGCTAAATACGAATGTCTCTCCATCCATCTAGTTCTTGCGAGCTGCTAGTTCACGCGCCCTCCACCTCCCCAACTCCACCTAGTGCTCGGAGTTCCATCAGCCTTGTCATTCATCAGCCTCAGCAGAGTCATCATCCATCACCACCAGCATTCAGAATCCAGAGGGGGGATATTCCACGCTGCTGCTCAGGGCAGAGACTCCTTCGATTTCTTATGGACTCCTTTCCACACATCTGCTGTTGTAATAAATCATTCATCTTTTCTGCATTTTGTCTTCTCTGATTTGAATCTTTTTATGTGAAAACCGTTGTCGCATAAACGCCGTCTTGATTTCACGGAAGCGTCTGAACATCTGACGGCCACATTCTGAAAAATGTCACTGACGTCACTGTGGTACACTGGAAATGAAAACCTTTTCATGTTTCTTGTGTCTCAACATCTCCCTCTTCTAGTCAAGCCTCTATGTGTGTGTCCTGTCCCCTGTGTCTTAACTTTCTGTTTACTGTTTCTCAACATCTCCATCTTTGCCTCCGCCAGTATTTCCTCATCTGACACAAAGATCATAAAGGGCCACCACTGTTAAAACAGAAACTGTTTTGTAACTCTAAGGAGTATGTTTAATGACGAAGCATAAAAATAATGGTTATTCATATATCATTACTAATTTAGAGTTTTAAGTCATAAAATTAAGTATTTTTTTATAGCAGGGAGCTGAAGCTGTCTCACAGCCCGAGGAGAGAAGCTGCTCTGCCTGGTGGCGTGGAAGTGGATCTTTAGTGCAGGAGAGCAGCAGAACAAAATGCTTCTAAAGTTACATTTTATGTCAGTGGTATGTTTTATAGGGTTATAGATTACAGGTCTACCCAAAGTATATGGTTCTTAATGATCAATGAAATGTTTATTCTTCATTTTATGCCATTCCAATTATCATGCCTTTAATGTGTATGTTTATTTTCTTTGATCCACAGAGACATCCTGGTGCGTTGATTGTGGATCAGACGCGCAACGAAAAACAGGGAAATAAGCAGCAGTCGACTCCATGCCTGCCTGTCCAGTAAATACAAACAGCTGTGCGGCAAATGATCGACAATTCCTTTTCTTTTATTTGCTATATATTCCATCCATTCATTGTTATTTTATTTGTCATTGGAGAAGGTTGTTAATTGAAGCCGTTTGGACCGGTGACGTCACATCGTCATCATCTTTGCGGCTTTGCTGAACAATGACAATTGGGATGATTTTATATATAAAATTAAATACGTCACCCTGTGGCACATTGCATTCTCAGTGCGCTGCGCAGAGACGCTGAAGTGGAAGACGCATGAGAATGAGGACAGACGAACGATGGCAGAGTGAGTATATGACAGATACTGGGAGACTTTGTTGAAGTTTTGTTAGATTTAGAGGCTCGTAATAAAACATAAAACCTGTTTGAAACCTGTATGAAATGGTCTTAAATAAGGTGATGGTAAATAAGGCTGCATGCTTTTTCCAGTTATTTCCTGTATTTCATTTTTCTCTTTTTCTCTTCCTGTTATTTCTCTTTCAGAGTTCATTCATTGAGTCTGGAGTGAAACGAAGAAATGCAATGCACTAAATGTGGCTATTACACAGGCAGCAACAATCAACAAAGCACAGATTCTAAAGCACATGACGTACCAAGAGGATTAAGTGGCCCTAAAATAGTACTAAAAGACCCCTGAAGAGCTCTCACAGGCTCCTCGGGGGTAGTTAGTGGCCACTTAAGGGCCGCTAGTAGCATCTATTGTAAGACAAACAGGGAACATGAAGTCAGAGCAAACCTCTTTAGTAGTCAAGAGCTTTTTTTTGCATGCCTTCGCTGTTGCTTTGAAAGTGTGCTGGGTTTTTTTTCTTGATCATCCAATAAGGTTCTTGATTTTATGTTTGCTTTCCCTGAAGAAGGTAGGCATTACACCAAGGGAGAACTAAGAGGCAGCACTGCAGTGCAAAGTTGCTGAGAAGAACGGGGATGACCACATGACAGCCCTTAAAGAGCTGAGATAGTGTGATTGTCCGAGCCAAGAGGAAAATATTCACATCCATCATGAGACTTTCTGTGTAGAGGTAGTTGAAAACGGGCAATTGAAAATCTCAGCCTCTCAAGGAGCAGTGAAGCTATTTTTTGAATGTCTAATCGCTTTATTGGAGATGGGTTAGGTTAAAGTAAAAAAAGAATAAGTTAAAAAAAATAAAATTCCGCTCAGTGGCGCCACTCTCAAGTAGAAAATGTTCCGAACTTCTTCCAAAAGGCTGTAAATGAGGATGGTGAGGTGAAATTAGGAATGTCATTGTTCATTTGTTTGTTTGTTTATGTGTAAGGTATTTCTTTTCAGGTTCCTTGTTGAATAAATATTATCACACACTTCCAATATTATCAGGCTTCTTTAAACATCCGTTGACTGTTTCAATTTATCATTTCATCACTGTTGGACTGTTACATCGACACAGGGGTTGATTTTAAAAATGAAACCTTTTGTATTGGACTTCAACTCAAACATTCCAGGACTATAATATAGATTTTTATATTTCTATGAACATGTGTATGGTTAATAAATGTTCACAAGGTTGTTTGTGTTCACTATCTTAATAGTAAACACAAAAATAGTGTCCTGGGGGACGTACAATGAAAATAGAGTAGAGCCCAAAAGCTTTCAATGTCCTCAAAGTGCCTCTTTTTTAACCTGACTGGATCCCCATGGTAACATACTTTGATCATCCATAGCATTCTAACCATCTGCCTGATATTGTGTTGCCTATCTTTTGCCATAAAAACAGTTCTGGCCCATCGAGGCAGGGGCTGCAGCACGCCTCCTAAATTGGGCTGTGTCCTCTGGCTTGCCCTCTCACATAGTGCATCATGGTGAAATCTCTTTCCCTGGTGAGTGACGCACATGCATCCAGCAGTCATAACCTAACCTAAAATAAAACAGTATTATTTTGCTTGGCGGTTCAGTTCTGATGCTGATGTGCCCATTGTTGGCACTTTCAGCAGTGGGCGGGGGTCCGCCCCGGCTCTGTGACCAGTCTGTGACCATGCAGCCTCATGCACAACGGGCTGGGAAACATATTGTATGTTTTGACACCTTTCATCAGAACCAGCATTATTATTTATGACTATCTTTTTCACCTCATACACATCACTTTGCCTTGGGCACCCATGACCATGTGGCCACTTCACCAAGTACCCCTCCTGAAGCCACCCAGTACTAACCACTGCAGACATGCAGGCATTACTGTTTGTCGCTTAGATCCTTACGCCTACCCATTTCTCCTGCTTCCATCACGTCACCTTCAAGACAAACTTTAATTTGCTGCCTAATATATCTCACTCACGGACAAGTGCAATAGTAACAAGATAATTAATGTTATTTTGACTTCATCTGTCAGTGGTTATAAAGGCTGACTGGTGTACGTGCCTGCAGGTTTTGCATCAACATATTCTGCACAATGAACCCTGTTCTCAAGAAGGTAACGGAGGATTTACAGATTGAGCTGCTACAAACAGTCCTTTCACTAATTCTTGTCTTCATCATATACTCTATGTAACTGGAGACCACTTTGGATTATATTTTTTTCCTTGGCCATGCTTTGATGCAACGTCAGTTAGATGACTGAAGATAATTGAATGGTCCATTAGCTTCAATCACAGATTTTTCCTGCATTTCCTTTCAAACGCAAATACAGTTTTGGGGCATAATATTTAAATAAGTTTTATGTTCATGAGCTCCACAGCATTGGAAATAAATGGGATATTGGGGATGCATTTAACGATAAATATATAAGATATACTGTGTAATGTGTTGACGCAACATTGGGTAAGAAATACGGCTCCTGTACAGTCGGAGAGAGAAGCGACTTTAGAGGAGGCTCATCATTCCTTTAACCCAATAATAACCGTTGTGACAACTGTCTAAAACCTTTTAAATGCTATTAAAATATCCTTCAAACAGCTTTATTCCTGCTAAAATATTAATGTACATCTTGTTTTTGTTTACTAAATTTAAGTTTCAATTCATTTCACTTTCCTAATGCTTTATTAACATGCCCTGCATCACATTTATTATGTTCTCGCAACAGGTTTTGAAAAATGTGATATAATTAATTTTGTTTTATTAATAGAGTTTTATTTTCCTATTTTAAAACCATTTTCAGAAAAGTTTTTTTTTTTTATATATATCTCGTAAAATTGCAAATAAAAGAGAAAATTTGAGATCCTAGTTGAAATAAAGTGACTGTCACGCTGATTTATTCTTATAATATGATGGGAAAAAAACAAGCAAAAAGTAACATTACAGTTATCAGAAAAGGAACAGCATTTCAACAAATAAAAACAAAAGTTTCTAAGCAGTTTATTTTACATCCCACATACTTTTCATTTAAGGAGAGATGGGTCTGGATTCTTACGGGTTAAATTAAGCCATTTTTATGCAGTGACCTGAATTTTGAAAACAATGATTGTGGTTATTTTAACTACACATGGGTAGAGGGTAGTGGGTAGAAAACGTGGCGGGCTCGGTCCTGTCACAAGTTTACAGTACATCCTTCCACTCTTTTCATTTTTGATGCAAAACTGTTGATCTTTGCTGTATTTTCTGGCTTAATTCAAATTGGGCGGCATCATATTTGTCGATTTTTGTGCTGAAGAAGAGCCAAATGACTTACAGCGCTCCCTTTTTTAAGGCAAGCATTTATGACCTAACAAACTGTGCAAAGACTGTCATGATAATCCATATCACATACAGAAGTTCTTTTGAGCATGCAAAGAAGGGGAGAGATTTAATCCCTTATTTTTCTTTACATGCAGACAGTGTTTATTTCAGAATGTTCTGGACTGTTCCCCCATGTTCTGTAGGCTGCAAATCATACTATGTAGACTTGTATATAGTATTCATCTTTGTGAATGTGCTACACGGCTCCTGCCATCAGAGGATTCATCTGAGTTGGCGTAGGCATGTTTTGAAGAAGAGCGGGGGGGCTTATTCTGTGGGGTTGTGTCAAACTTTTAACTTTCAAAGCGCTATCATTGTTGACGCCGCTGTCGCAGGGACAACCACAACACTTTCCATTTTCCTCTGAGTAGCATCTACTGACAATGTAGGACAAAAGCATGATTTTATTCATTTATCATACGATGAAAGCATGAAAAGCGGTGGGAATGGTTGAAACCAGCCTGATGGAATCATCAGCCAGGTCTTTCCTGGAAGCTTTCATGCCCACTGAAAAAAGGGAAAGTGAGGCTTAGTATGAGGAACCACTTTTATCCATTTCAGTGTTCAATCTCTACACACTTCATAACTTCACACTCATTAAGGCAAAAATGTTGTACATTGTCAGTTTAACTGGCTGGATGTAGGCCAAGGACACACTACAGACAGAAAATAAAATTTAATAATTTATTCATTATTCCTAGTAATACTGAAGGAAGATCATTTCTATTGAAATCAAGGTCTGTATTTCAATAAGGGTGAATGCATGGAATCTTCATTTATACATCATTACTAATAATGTATTAATGACGCTGAAGCTAGTCAGCTTGGTACAGCTAATTCCCAGAGGGATTTAAAGGGCAGGATGATGATATTCATCAAACAGCTAACATGAGATAAGTGAAGGTCAAATCCATTTTAGTGAGATGCATTGCTACTTTACCAAATTTAATGTGTGGTATATTTTGTACAGCGCTGTAAAAGTCCCCTTTCCTGATTTCTTACATTTTTTTGTGTGGATAAAACACTAAAGACTGTTTGATTTTTGAAGAAAAAAAATTCATTTAAAACAAAGGCAAAAATACAAGTTTGAAATGATAATTAAGTTTACTGAAACAAAAATGCTTTCACAAACCAAGTTATTTTCCAGAGAAAACTAAACGCAACAAATGACCAAAGTGCATTAATAAGTGTTTGCAGCTGGACTAGAGACGGCCAGAGCTGATTGATACCGGCCCTGTTCAATCATCATCACTCAAATAGACAACTTTCAGAATAAGGAAGTCGGTTCCTGGCTTTTTCATCAGTTTCACAATATACCAAATTCAAAATAGGAAAGTGAATGGAATACATCCCTCTATGAAGGATTTCAAATATATATATATAGCTAAGGTTCTGTGACTCCACAGATATACAGTGAGAGACATTATCTATGAATGGAGAAGAGTTGGAAGAGTAGTGAACCTTCCCGGAAGTGACCCACCTTCCAAAATACCTCAGGGAGCACAGTGAAGGTTTATTATATAACCTGAGAGCTTTTGGGAGAATGTAATGCAGACCAATGAGTCAAAAAATGAACCATTTGGAAGAACATGGGCCTTTTGCATCTGGTGTAAATAAAACCCAACACTCTACAAAAATAATTAAATACCTAGGGTTAAGAATGGAGCAGGCTGTGAGATGCTGTGGTGAGGCTTTTTTTCTGCCTACGGCCTTGGTGACTTGATATCATTCAGGTGATTATGAGCTCGCTCTATACTAGAATGATTTGACGGAGAATGTGAGGTCATTAGTCTGTGAGTCGATTCGCTACGGGGTTATACAGCATGTCACGTAAACTTTATTTCTATAGCACATTTAAAATCAACCAGGGTTGACCAAAATGCTTAACAACCTATAAATGTACAACAAAAAAACACAATAAATCACAATAAAATGGTAAAATCAGTTGGGATGATAATAATAAAAAAAAAAGGTACAACAACGACACAACACATCATAATAAAATAATAATAATAATGTCCTGATCTCCAAAAGAAGGCCAAATAGGAGGGTTGGCTCTTCTAAAAAGATTTAAAACATTCCAGAGTGGAGGCAGATCTTATTTGAAGATGAAGTTTTGGGCACTTCATGAGCAGTTGAGTGTGAACACGAACAACAGCAACACAGCAAGACAATGAGTCCAAGAATCAGAGTAGATCAACCCCTGAGTGGCTCAAATATAATCAGATTTCGTATCTGGGGGTTATTTCAAAGAACTGCTGATATGAATTGGTTCAATAAAGTTAAGAGTCGACTAAGACCGAGTTGAGCTCATGCGCGAGGACTATTAAAAGCCATCATCAATGGAGCTCAGATACCGGGATTCACCATGGTGACCAGTGAGAGGCTATGGGCGCCAAGCAGTGAATTTTAATGCGCTCACAAAAGCATAATTATAAAAAGAGAAAGACGCGGCGTCATCAGAGAATGAGAGAAAACTGAAGTTGGGTTATTGCTGCCTCTACTAGTTTAACCGTATTTACTCTGAATATTGTGTGTGAGAAGTTGGCGTCAGGCAAACATAAAAGCAGCTGAATGTGAAAGACAAATACAGAGTTAATCCAGGGACGACACAGAACTCACTAGCAAAAGTTTTGGGACTGTTGCCACCGAGGAAGTGAAGTTTATCAAGTTTATGCGAGTAAACTCTGTGCACAGCAGATAGATTCATCATTATATCTCACTTTGTTTTTAATTATATTTAAAATATCAGTCACTCTTCTATTTCAGTAGCTTTATTAAAAAATATTCGACCGATGTTGAAGAAGGAAGTTCCGTAAAATGAAACGGCTTATATGTGACGTGAGAGACGTGTACGCTGTGAGATGTTTGAGATGCACGCTTTAGGAATGCCATTCGGATAAATCATGGAATAAAAACAGGTTCTGACACTTGGATCAGAAAAAAACTGTTCGTACTCACAAAGCCTCACGAGTGATTTGCACCAAAGCAGTGAACTCCAGGTATGCTGTTGCTAAAGGGACGCAGTAAGGTGTTATTTTGAGCTCCAATACCTCACAACACTCATTTTAAATGTTTATTTTAGTGTTTACTCAGGTTACTCAGGTTGGCTTTGCTTCATTCTCAACACAGGAAGAAAATCCAGTGAGTCTTACAGAATTTTCAAATGCTAACAGAAAAGAACGCTGCAGATGCTCTGGAGTTAACAGGGGAACATAAAAGGGGTCATTTTTCACTTTAAGGATAAAACAAATCCTGACATCGTTAGCAATAGTGTAACTTAAACACTAAAACATGAACACACCTTAAGTTTTGTGAATTAATCACGTAAATCCACAAAGCCCAAGAGTGAAAAATGAGTCGCACCTTGCCCTCCATTTGTTATACGTGGCGACTTAATGACTTTGTGTAATATAATTTAGCATTAATTACTGCTGTTCGCTAAAAGATTAAACGAATGCATCAATTCAACAAGGGTGTTTTACATGAGGGGACACAAAACAATTAAGTTCCCATGTAATGCGTGTGAGCCGAGCCATTGTTCATCAGGCGGGATGGATTTGTGGAGGAGCCCATTGATGTCTGGAGTTTTGTATCGGGGTGAAATGTAATCATGCTGCTGCACGTGTAGAGCAAAGCAGATACACCACATTATCAGCAGCAGAAAAATGGGTCTCTACAAACCCTCCTTCAGACATTGTCTCAAGAAAAGAACAGACAATGATTTGTATTCTGACGTCGATGCACATCGACGCTTAGGATACAGCGTGCAGCAATCCGAAGAATGTCCCTTCTGTAGACTTAAAGCGTGTTGTTTGCACAGCCTTAAGAATAAATTACTCTCCATTGAACTGCCCGCCTTAAAAGCCAACACATTGTTCCAGAGCACCGTTTAAAGCTTCTTCTGTAGAGCAAGGATATTTGTTCTCGACCGTGGAAAGAGGTTCATCTCATTTCAAGATTTTTACAGTGCGTCCATCGGAAAAGTCCTTGAATCTGCGCCTTTGAAAATATTAAATTGAAAATGATCAAATGATGTGAAAACATATCACACACATACAGAGAACCAACTCTTCCGACTCAATAGAGCGCTTTCAAAGCATCTTTCAACTCATTGTTTTGGTATCCTTTGCGATTTCAAATGCAGCCCAAAATTGCTTCCATCTCTCCCTGGGCTTCAAAGGATCCATCGCCCAATCACATGATTCATTTCACATCAGTGACGTTTACTTTTGTTTTCCAAACAGCGTGCAATATGGTCGCCCATCAGCAGTTACGGAGTGAAGGTGAAGCCTCTTTACTATAATTTATTATAGTAGGATCAAATTTTAATCTAATTTAGAATTGAACTGAATTATATTGATCAATTTAGGCCACTATTACTTCTGCCTCTGGAGTGGATAAGAATTAAGCTGAATTTAGATTATGATGGAGCAGGTGGATTAAGAGTAACATTTAAATATTGTACTTTGTTCCCTATGTTTATACTATTAATCTTAAGTCTATGGTATTTTTGTTGCAAAAATTTCAGGGAGACAGTCATGTTGTAGTTAAATAGGAATGAACTCAGGTAAAATTTGGTCTGTTAGCTGATGACGTCACTTATAAGATGTAGCCTGTAGGGGGGGGGGGCGTTTGTTTCATGCCTCAGTCAATAACTTAGACCTCTAGCCCAATTGATGTTGTGTTTTCATTAGAGTTTGTTTTCCCCTTTTCAGAAGTGTAACACTTCCACTACTACATCACTTTTAATTAATGATGAATTTTTACTTCTGCCACCATTTATTACGACCACTGCATCTTTTACAACGACCGACTGAAGTGCTTTTATAGCCAATTTGCCAATGCTTCTACTTATCAGCTGAAGTATCACTTATCATCGACTGTTAGTGTTGCTATTACACTGGAGTGGTGAAAAGGTAAAAACAGAAGGTCTATTGTTATTATTTGTATTGATATGGTCGGAACCAGGAAGAGAGGTTGATGATTTGTGGAATGAAGTATTAATATTTATGAGTATAGTAATTTATTATTATTATGATGTTTCATTCTTTATATCCAGAGATGTGGGGGAAGCATCTTGGACATTATTTGCTTGTATAAGGAATAACAACACTTCACTCTGGTTCACACCTAGCTTTTCTTGGACGTGTTTGTAAAATTCATCATCTCTTACTTTCCCACTTAATTCTTCGAGAGTTTGTTTTAAAAGCAAACTCTCTGCTCTGTTCTGAATCCTCACACTCTGGCATCGTACACATGACTGGTGCCACTCCACTATTCTATCCCACTGTTTACATTCTGCAGTTTGCTTTACAATGCTTATTTCCCCCAGTGCATTGGAACAAAACTTCCATCAGTCCCTCTGTCCTAATCTGCACCAAAATTTAGCGAGGTCTATCCCGGTATATTTTGGGATCTACCCAAGACCCATCCATCACCTCCAAAATTCAGGTACAACCATTTGGTTGTACCTGAATTACATTTTTGTGTAATCATGTTGACAATCCAACATCAACAAAGAAAGAAATGGCCATGGTTGAAAGTACAACCTCCTTGCTTGAGATAAATATCTGCAAAATCAGGTATTTGCAAAACTCGAGTTAACCATTTATTTTTGAGGATATTCCACGTCATTGCAATCAATGCATCTCATCTAAAAATGGCAACTGCACTCGGTGTCAAGCGCTCTTTGCTACCAGAAAACCAACAAACAATAGCCAGATAGCAGACGTCCAGCTGCACCAATAGGGAAACTCATTGAGTTGAAGGATGCTAGCCTGCACTATGCTTCATACTTTCATATGGTCACTGAAGTATCAGTCTAATGATCCAGCAAAAAAATCTTCTGTAATCAACTGCAGTTCTTAGTTCATAACAAATGCATTATGCATGAACTGCCAACAAAGTGTTGAATAGCTTTGACAGGTTGAACTGAATAAATAAAACAAGCCATGACAGGTCAAGAACACAAGTATCCTCATTAGCATGCAATAAGTAACGGTAGCAGGCTAGTGATTAACATATCCAGCTGTTACGACAATCCAAATGTTGATGAATCCATTATTTAAACATTGTGGCTCTCTCATTAGGTCATCTGATATAAATAGTCATGAGGGATGTTTACGCAAAAGTGACCATTTCTGACTTAATCATGTTCATCAGTTTTCTTTCTCGACAAGTAAATGAGCTTCAGATGTCTAACAGAAACTCTCAGACCTATAATTATACCTTTAAATAATTAAATCTATGTATTTCCTAAATTGTCATCATTGATGTCTGTCATTTGTGGTGTCAGCAGCTTCCTGATTGATCCTGGTCTCTCTTCATCGCCTCTGAACCAGCAGAGAGAAATCCTCCATAACCACAAACATGATGCATGCATATGTGTCACATCTGCCAATTGCATTCTTCTGTTTAATCCCTTCTAGTGAGAAGGTAATTACGATGCTTGCCAGTCAACTACTTCCTGAGAATAGATAAATATGCTCTCTGTGTGGACATGTATTTATGGACATGAAGGGGGGGAAATAAATCGCCTCCAGAGCAAAGAAACAGCGTGGGTGCGCTTTAGATTCATCCAATTCATTTTATAGACATAAACACATTTATCACGCATGTAAGAACGGCCTCCAACATTGGTCACAAGGAGACAGGAAGATAAAAACTTCCATATTACTAAATTAAACACATTTCTTTATTAATGGTTTTTAAGAAAACAAACCTAAATTTAGATGATCCAGCGGATGCGTATTGATGATTTATATCAAAAGTGCTTTTATCGTCAAAAATCCAAAAACGTATGAGAAAAACATAATAATATTGTCTTGAATTCAAAACAATACAGTACATGTCTACACACACACGCACACACACACACACACACACACACACACAGCCGACTGAAATTATATTTTCACAGCCAGACTGAGACCCAAGCTTTAAATCTGAGTTGGATATCACAACAGTGGTTTAAATCTTATGTGTTGAATGGGGGGATTATGGGCGGTCTGAATTGTTCCAACACTGAGGAAACACCAGAGGAAGTCATGGATTTGAATATGGCGTCTGTATAGACATAGGTCGGGAAGGCGGGATGGGTGTGTGATACTTTGGAAACTTAATCTTCTTCTTCTTTAGGCTGTTCCCTTTAAGGGTGGCCACAGTGGATCATATGTTTCCATCTTGCCCTGTCCTCTGCATCTTCCTCTGTCACACCAACCAACTGCACGTCCTCTCCCACCACATCCTGAAACCTCCTCTTTGGTCTTCCCTTTTTTTCTCCTGCTTGGAAACTCCATCTCCAGCATCCTTCTATCAATAGCTCCACTATTCCTCCAAACCAACGCAATCTGGCCTCTTCTACTTTGTCTACAAGACATCGAACCAGGGCTTTCTCTCTGATGATCTCGTTTCTAATCCTGTCCATTTTGGTCACTCCTATGGAAATCGTGGTACGTTAAACCCTAAGCTTTTATAAATTATATGAAATTCAGTAGTACGGGCCAATGTTTGGTCTCCTTTATCACCTCTATGACTTGTCAGATTTTTTTTTCACATACTGTATGAGTATAATGAACCCAAAAACATGTAGAGTTATAGCTAGGTTAGAGGTGGTGACCCTAAGATCTTTGGTTCAAAAGTAGCTAGAAGCAGTTATCAGCTAACTCGAAAAAGATTCAAACAACAATGTCTTCAAACTGAGGAGACAGTGCATTGCCAGGAACTCTTAACCCTCAGAGAAGAGCAGAAAAAGTCACTATTATCATTATTATTATTATTATTATCTCTCCGCGCTTGTCTGGAGGAGATAAAGGTGTGGATGAAACACATCTTTCTCCAGTTGAACAGCTCTAAAACCGAAGCAATTTTAATTGGCACCCCACATCAGACCCAGTCTTCCTCCATAACCAGCATTACCTTCTCTGGTCACGACATTCCCCTCTCTTCATCAGTCACCAACCTCGGCATAAGATTCAACACTTAACTCACTTTTGAATCCCACATCAAACACATCTGCAATATCTCCTTTCACCATCTCAGAAATATTTCCGAACTCCGTTCTTCACTCACCTTGAGTGATGTTGAAAAGCTGGTCCACACGTTTGTCTCCTCCAGACTGGATTACTGTAACGCACTTCTCATCGGGATCCCTGATAAAAGTCTTCAAAGACTACAGGATGTTCAAAACAGTGCTGCAAGGATCCTGATGAGAGTTCATAAACACTAACACAACACCCCCGTTCTTCATTCCCTTCATTGGCTTCCCATCTCAACCAGGATTGATTATAAGATCTCTCTCCTCACCCACCAGTGTATCCATGGTAACGCACCCCCCTACCTAAAAGAACTACTCACCCCACTGACCTCAACACGATCCCTCCGTTCTACCCACTCAAGCCGCCTCGTCCTTCCCTGGACTAAGCTCAGGACCATGGGTGATCGGGCCTTCTGTTCTGCTGCCCCTCGTCTGTGGAATGCCCTCCCCAACCACCTGAGGGCTCCACAGACGACTGAGACTTTTAAAAAAAGGTCTTAAACTTTCCTTTTCCAGAGCATATGGCTTTTAATTAACATTTCTGGTCTTTGCTCACATTTCTAAATTATTATTATTATATTTTTGATTGATGCTTTTATCTGCTTTTTTTAAATTATCTTGTAGCACTTTGAGATTCGATCCAAATGTAAAGTGTGTTATAAATAAAATGGATTATTTTATTATTATTATTATTATTATTATTAGACAGGAAAGGTGAAATTGTTTTTTACCATGTTATTCCATTTGGTGTAGTTAGACACATAAGTAAGACACACCACATACTGGTGCTGCTTGGCATCAAGTCATGCTTCTTTTGTTCACTGAACCCTGACTCACTATTTATAAGGAAACAATGATTTGGCATTGTTCCGCTCAGTGTAAATAAGGCGTCTGAGAAAAGTATATTATAAATCATTATAAAGAAAATTAATACTAGAATCCTTTTTTTGTGTTATTTGTTCTCCTTCTATGTAAAGTGTCCTTGGGTCTCATGAAAGGCGCTATATAAATCGAAGTTACTATAGTTATTATTATTATTAAAGAGCGATTGGACTGGTTAACGGGTTATTAAGTGTAAGAAAATGCAGCGAGCATATTTGTGTGGGAATTGAACTCATCATTTTAGCTGAATGGGTGCATAATGTACCGAGTCTGATTGTATTTGCTCCAGTCACCAGTGTCCACACATTTCATTATAAATAAATAGAGCCACCAGAAGCCCACTCACACACACGGAAACACACACAGACATCTGTCCTCCCTCGTTCAAAGCATTAGAGGAGTATCGCATTAAAACACATGCATGAAATAAACACACCGCTAAACTCCCCGTGTGAGTAATCCCTTCAGAAAAAGGTTCAGACAGGTGGCTGTGTGTAGGCACACCTGCTTGATCCAGATGACTGTGAGCATCAGAGAGATAACCACTGATAAGTCTCTAGAGCAGACATAAAACAACTCGGATCAGGACACATCAATTGAAGCACAAGCGCGTCTTTGCGCGAATGTGTATTTGTGTTAGCGTGTGATGTTTGTGTGTCCTTTCCTCAAGGGCCCTGGACCAGCGAATTCTCCTGGGGCTGTCAATAGTGTTTGATACAACACAAGTCGCTGCACTCTGAGTGCAAAAGGCTGCCAGAGCGCTGCTTTATTTCTCCTGACAGGCTGCGGGGAGCAGAGCTGGTAATGTCTTTTAATGTTACGAATCGTGTCATGTATCATGCATGAATTTCTACTTTTAATGTAATACGAGACGGATTTAAAACGGCAGACGGATTCTGGTGCGAGCTACAGGTTATGACTGCCTCCTGAAACACATGTCATACAACCGACAAGGTTTAAATCTGGAATAGATTCAGGGCAGCCAGAGCAGAGATCAGCAAATTAAAGAGGGAACTGCAGCAAATCCTACTATGGTGATGCCAGGACTCCCCTACTCGTCCTCTGAGAGTAAACAAATACTCATTATTTATTCAAGTTGAAGAGTGGTAACTTGAAGTTAGAAAAAAAGTGTCTCCTTCAATCTATATTACTGTCATTTAGTAATATAATTTATTAATCAGCAATGTCAGTTTTTCTCATCGTGAATAAGCGTGAAGAGAGAAAAATCCAAAACACCACTGTCACGCCTTTTCTTCATGGTTGAGTTTCCTCCATATGTTTCTTATCTATTTCATCTTCTCACATGTTTCATGTCTGATGTCTGGTTTCGTCTGTCGTGCTTGATATGCACCGATGATCACACCAAGGAATCATCTCATCCTCCTCTCCTACTCTTGTTTTTGGAAAAAGTACAGAGAGCGATGTGGGCTATCCAGACCTGACCCCAGATAGGCATGGATGGTTGGATGCATGGATGGATGGATGGATGGATGCATGGATGGATGCATGGATGGATGGATGCATGGATGGTTGGATTGATGGATGCATGGATGGATAAATGGATGGATGGATGCATGGATTGATGGATGGATGGATGGATGCATGGATGGTTGGTTGGATGGATGCATGGATGGACGATGCACAGATGGTTGGATGCATGGATGGATGCATGGATGGATGCATGGATGGATGGATTAATGGATGGATGCATTTGGAACACTGTTTTAGACATAACTCAAAAACTGTTTCATGGATCAGTTCATATTTTATTCACTGGAGAACTTACCTTTTTTGAAAAATACTGCAGACATGAGTTCACATTTAAATTGAGGAGTTCAAGCATGGGGATTGTTTGTACAACGCAGGGGATTTGGGACCTTTCGGGAATATACCCTTGCTTTCGAGGACAACAGTGTAGGCCTAGTTTGTATTTCTTAAATAACTTTGCCACCAGAGGAGCCTAATGAAAAGTGAAATATTGAAGTCGTCTGAAAGAGGAAGTGTTAAGAAATTTAAATGTATAAATTAAATGTTTATCGTGTTTACAGTAAATGCATTGTTTAATGTTGTATTTTGTTTCTTTCCAACACAGAAAATATAATATGATTCATAGTGCATATATGTGAAAATGAACAACAATCACTGTATAGAGGTGAAAACATGGCGGCTTCCAGCGGTAAGATGTGAATGGAACAGGCATCGGAATATTAATCAATGTTGTGTTATATTTAAAGTGTCAGAATGATCACGCTTTAACAATAGTCAATATAGTCTTTTCACTGAAGGGACCCATAGATCAACTTGTAGGGATCCAAAACTTCTTCAAAACGTCTTGGCCAGTCTCTGCCTTTACTTCCAGAAATGCTGTGGATTTACATAACTCTGTCACGGCTTTGAAGTGGGTTAACATATTTAAATGAAATGGGTTGAACCACGAGCAGGTTTTCTCACGTATAGCAAATGCACTGTAATCGTATAGTCCCTGTCAGTCTGCTTGACCACTCGCAGTGCTTCAAAATATGAGGCAGCACTCAGCCATTCACACACACATTCATGCAGTGGTGACAGAAGCAATGCAAGGCGCCACTTGTTCATCAGGAGCGGTAACCATACACAATCCCTCACATGCTCAAGTAGCCTTTGACACTGACCCCTCCGATAAATGGACGACCACTCTACCTTGGGTGGGAATATTGAAATTTTACAAATCAATAAAGTGTATCTCAAATATCTTCAAATGAACACAGATCTAATTTTGCAACGGTCCAGCTTTGATGCATTTCAAATTTATGTCAAATACATGCCACACAACATTCAGGCCGGTCTCTTCTGTAAGAGAGATGGAACTAATTGGTGGGAGATCAATATGTGACTATGGTCTGTAGGTGATTTAGCTTCTCATTAACTTTTATTTCAACTGATTTTTTGCAGATATATCCTTAAAAGACACTGTGTCACAAGCCATCAAGAAAACTGCTATAAAAAGAATCATTAGCCAATTATAGAAAGACGTTGGATTGGAAATCAAAAAACAGACATTTTAATACACCTCTTATCATTTCTCAATATGTACAAGAATCTGAGTTAAATTATGTTGGCCAAATTTGGACAAATAGAGGACCACATAAATATCCTCTGGGAAGTATTAATTAAAAAGTTAAGAACATTTTTGAAATGGAAACACACTGATAATTATAGTTAGGGACTGAATCTGAAGGGATTTATAGTGCAGGGGATTTTAATCAGATCTTTATACTGCATTACTTGTATTGTTGGCAAAGAAAATGATAACAGTAAACTGGAAGGATACAAATGTGTATGACTGTATGTGATCGATAAAGGATACATTATTATTATTTATTTATCTTCCAATGCATTCACTGTTAGCATACATTTTATATATTTACATAACTGGCACCAGAAAATCTCTGTAGCATAAAAGGCTAACTTGTTCTGCTAATATTTATTTCAATAGTAATATTTATTGCTTCTTTTAGAATGCAAGAAGATAATTAATGGGATGCTGAAGATCTATAAAAAAGACATCACCATTGTCCATGCTTTTTGAATAAATGTTCCCAAATTTTCCAGATACACTGGCCCTTCAAAGAACACGTGATCCAGCAAGAGATGACTGTCCAGAAACTAGACCTATGCTGTGGTCACCCAATCACCTGCATTGTACAATCAAACGCCCTGATTGAACTCCTAAAAATAATTGTAAAGTTTCATCCAAAAATCATACCTTACTTACGTTAAAATATTATCTATTAGGGCTAGATATGATAAATAAAGGATAGATCTCCTAAAGGTCGATTCATATGCACCAATTTGGATTCAATGAGACTACACTTAGCTTAGTTATGGTTTTTCATAAATAATATCCCCCTAGTGAGTAAAATATGAACTACTAAAATAAATAATAATAAAATACGACATTTACCAAATAGGTTTCCTCAAGTTGATTCATGTGCAACTAATCTGGACAAAATCTGACTAAAGCTTGACAAATTATGGTCTGAACACCTTTGGGAATAAAGCTCCCCCTATGTCGGAAAAAAATAACTCCTTCCCCAATTGAATCCAGTTCTTCCTTGCACTAAGGTCTGGGGGTATAAAATTTGATAATGATCAATGAAATAGCTTTTGAGTTATCGTGGTAACACAAAGGATCTGCGGCGGCAATTACGTTACGTTTCATCGACAAACATGTGAAAAGGCCTTTCAAAATAAAATCACAATCCTGCAGAACTCTGTAATGTGTAAATAAAAAACAGAATGCAATCATATGATCATCACTTGTTTCAGAAAGCCTTGAACCTCTTTGCATTATGTTCAGCGTTTTTTGAGCATTTAACAACAAACCCATCGATTATTTCCCTTGTCCCAATAAAATTCTCCAAAAATAAACAAAGATACTGATAATGAAGAAGAAAAGGAAAAAAAATTTCAGTTATGGTTGTTTTTCTTAAAGTTTTATATTTCCTTTTCACAAAGTTTAAAGCAATTGAGTGATTGGGGGCTCATTAATGGGGAAAAACATCAATCTCCCGTTTTAAGTCTACACATATAAAACATTTACGAGGCTTGTTTTTCTTTGAAAAATGGTCAAAAGAAGCTGTTTTTCTAGCTGTCGCTATCTGTCTCCATGAGACATGGCGCATTGTGTATTCTTAGGTTTTCTTTCCATCGCTCAAGATGCTTCTGTGGCCCTTTATCAACACAACCGTCGGCTGAGCGTTCATTATGTGGTGAGAAAGAAATATTTCATTGTCAACATGTTGATGAAGAAAAAAATCTTTTATTCTGATCATTCTAGGAAAAGAGTATTGTTTGGTTGTTGGATGGTTGAAGGTAATTCCCAATTGATGTCATTTAAATATCTGCGATTATAACAAACAAATCTGTTATAAAAAAGAAGGTCTTGTTACACTTTTATATCTCGATAGTCAATATAGTCTATAGTCAAGGTTTTCCTCTGAGGTCAAGTTTTCTGGATCGTTCAGAGGAGGCTGTCATTTTTCAGACAAAATAAGAAGCTGTTGGTAAGAACGAGCATCAAAGGGAATGTTTCCTATCACACGTACACTTGGCAGCAGAAAGCACAGCAATGATTACACAAGGATGAGTGTAATAAATATTGATTTGTGTAAGAATAGAAGTGTGTTACTACAAGTGTTATTGACCGCCAGTGACTTTCTGTTGTCAATGTTTCCCCATTGTCTCTCTCTCGCTCTTCTGTGTGTGTGTATGTGTGTTGGCTTGCGGGGGAGTGGACTCACATTGGCTGGGTTCATCTTCACCTCATCACCAGCAGTATAAATACCGCGGCTGTCACTCCGCTCATCGCCAGATTGAACTGCATGTTACCCCGTAGTTATATCTACAACTAAACTTAAGTATTGATATATTCCAAGGGTTTTTTGACCTTGTGATTATTCTGCTGACCCATCCTTTTTCCCGTGTGCTCAAGAAACCCACGCCGAGAATCTTAACACCGAAATCCTAACACCAAGTCTTATTTTCAGAGGCAACCTCCAGATTAAGAAGAAAAATTGAATAAATAAATGGAAGCACACTATCAGCAAAAATAGAGTCTTCTGATGCTCTGGAGGATAGTGGGCCTGAACGCCTCATATTTCATGTTTATTTCAAAACCAGTCCCATTTCTAATCCCGTTTGCTGTGTCAAAAGACATAGAGCTGCTCCCTCCGCTCTGATCCCTCACATAACATGGTCACAAATCGGAACCAGGTTGTTGTTTCCTTTCTGTGAAATTGTAAGAAGAGTCTGCAGGATCCCACGCATGAATACATGTTCTTTGTGTTATTCCTGTATGAATACGTACAATAAAAGACACGCTTTAAAAGCCCTGTTCTTTACTTAAGAATAGGTATAAATTGTTGCCATGGAAACACAGAAAGATAAAAATGTGAAAAATTCAAATACCAGAAGGCCCCTCTCCAGCATGTGGTTCATTTCTTTGCCAAGTTTCATTAAGAAAATATTCAACAGGTTTTGAATGATGCTGCAAACCAAAAATGAGCTCCCTGACAACCAAATTGCTCTCTAGTCCACACTGAGCAGCTCCACCACGGGAGAATGTTCACCTGTCGTTCACAGGCCTACTTCGGGTATCAAAGACGTAATAAAATTGCTTTTAAATGACATTACATTTTGAAAGAATAGTATCTTTAAGAAATCAAGTTTGAGTTGAATTTAAAAATCCAGTAGCCTGGAAACAGTGTTTTCAACTTAAATATTCAACCCAATAATACTTAACCCTTTAAAGTCTTGCTCAACTGTTTGGTAGAGCAAATTTTGATTCACATCTTATTGGAAATGGTGTACCACTTGCACTGAAGCTGGCAGCATGTATATGCTAAGAGGAAGGGGGCCAAGGACGGAGCCCTGCGGCACACCACTTATCGAAGGGCCCACAGAGGAGGAGGCATTAGGCATGGCGACTTCAGAGGAAGTCCTTCTCAGAGTCTTTGGCATACATATATATGTAAAGACTTAATAAGCATAATTCTATAACTTGATACAACCAAAAAATGTCTAATACGTTTTTTCTAAGATGATGCTTTCCCAAAAATTTAAATTAAAATTCATTATTTTCCATGAAATACAAAATGGCATCATGATGTAATTGTTATCCATCTTTAAAAACATCCTTGACCAAACAATTTGATATTGTATGCTAAACTTAGTGTGTCTAAGATATTAAAGGCATTAAAGGGTTCATCAAACTGTGTTACAAGTAAACAATTATTTCTTTAACAATGTAGATAGATAGATAGATAGATAGATAGATAGATAGATAGATAGATAGATAGATAGATAGATAGATAGATAGATAGATAGATAGATAGATAGATAGATGAGTTCAATTAATTATTTACAACTTAAATTCATAAATTTCTATTTATGAATTTAAACAATTCATGTTACTTTTTCTTTAAGTTCATTAACAACTTTCTTTTTACAGTACATGTTCAGTTCTCAAAAGCCAAAAAATGTAATTATTAAAATCTCTTTCAATAAAAAACTTTTTTCATGGTTTTGTCTTCAAAAGACCTAAAATATGGAACAGTAAATAAATATTTGTTCATTATTGGTGCAAGAATCTGCCATCATTTTATCCCTGCAACATTTTGAATGGATTTCAAAACGATAATACTTAATTTAATAGTGTGCTACCTTCTTTTCTTCAATCAAACATCAAACACTCTGATGATTAACACTGGCATCCCACAAGGATGCGTCCCGAGCCCCATGCTGTGCACTACGTTCACCCACAACTGCGTCTCCTCTCACAAGGACAAATAAAGGAAGTAACATCATCACAGCCGCAGTTTCACCGCGAACACTCGACAGGATGTATTATTCCTTGCTTTGACTATCAGACATGCTCTACCATTACCTATTCTGTTAAAGCACTAATTAATTCACACTACAGAAGTCTACAATAACGCTCTGGTGTGAGTTAGTAATATGCAAACAATTCAAGGTTAAAGCAGGGATAATAGAGCGTGGACAGATAAAGCAAACATAATGTATTTCCTGGTAATGAATATTTCATGATGGAATTACCGGGTGATAATGCAAAGTGTATGAATTTTTCAGTCTGTTTGAACGCTTCACTTTGTTTTTAATCTCTCCATATGGCTTTTGGTGAATAAATCATCACAAATTAGGTGTATTAAGTCAAAATTGCAGCATCGCTCTACATCAAATATAAACTTAACTAGTCCACAGAGAAAAGATTTGAATGAGGCAAGATCTGAATGAAGAGAAGATTTACATGTCAAGGTTCTTCCAGCACATTTTATCTCCGAGACCTGTCAACAACCTTCTTTACATTTCCCTGTGCCGTATCCAACACTGCAGGCAGCAAACACAAGTAGTCGGTCACACATTTTTCCCATCTTCGACAGCTTTGTCTCCATGGAAACCAATCCTGTGGTGGTAAAGAAGTACCTTGTGAACTTCTCGATGAAAACGCGTCACTATGAGGGCAAGTGTGTGAATGTTGATTATATCACAAACCTAGAAAGGACAGCATAGAACCTGTCTGTATATTTCAAAAAAAAGTTTTTCTTATTAAAAGAACACTGAAAGCATGTGTTTGTAACAATTGTTTGTTTGTACTTATAGCTTTATATAAATCCTCTTGTGGTCACTTCTAATCTCAGTAATGTTTTGCAATGTCATTTTGTTTTTTGCAGATTACACAAGAAGGCACTCTAGGTGCCTGGGAGAAATATGACACTGAAAAGATGAAAGCCCTCTGGCTCTTGTTGTGGTCATTTTGCAATGTTCTGTAATCATTTTGTTTTTCTTTGTTCTTTTTTTGACATTATCTGTCATTCTGTAAATGTTTTTCAATTGATTGTAGTCCTTTTAGGACAGGAATCAGGACGGCCGACCGCTCTACGGCGCTGCGTTATGCTCAAAGTCTCCCCTGGAGACAATTTTGGGGTGGCCATAGCTCAGTGGGTAGAGCAGCCATCCCCCATTCGTGAGGTAGCCATTTCAACTCCAAGCAGGGTCTACTTGTCTTTTGTAGGGTCCTTTAGCAAGACCCTGAAACTCTAAATCCTTGAGCGCTACACAGGCTCCGCCCATCACTCCCTCAGGGATGGCTCAAATGCAGAGAAATAATTTCACCTCTATGACTGTATGTGATTAATAAAGGATTTCTTCTTTGGGCTTCTTTTACATCGCTTATCTTAATTTGATCTTCATATGTGTATATCTCGTATCAGTTTTTTTTGTGTTTCGTTGTAATCATTTTCTTTCTCTTTTCTTCCTCCACTTGTTTTACATCTTTTGTCACCATATTGCATTTCTTTGCAGTCAATTTTGCTTTGTTGTCTTTTGTTTTTCTCTATGCTTGTTTTATAGTAATTTTTATTTTACTTTGCATCTCTTGCCATCAAATTGCATATTATCTTTTCTTTAAATATTTTTTTTATTCATACTGATTCTAAATCTCTAGTCTTTTAGGATCTCTGTTGACATTTCTGTCATTCTGTAAAATATTTGCAGCTGATTGTAGTCATTTATGTTTTTTTATACGCGTTGTATATCTCGTTTTAGTAATTGTGTTTTTCTTCGTACTTCTTTTACTTTTCTATCTTAATTTTACATTTCATTGTGCTTTTTAAACATCTCTCTGTAGTCATTTTGTTTTACATCTCTTTTCATTTTTGCCAAATTCAAAATGAACTGGCATCAGCATGTCCGTCTTCTTTTTACAGCTTTATCAAAAGAAAACCCACAGTTTGTCAGGCGTTAGCTGCAGCCTACACACAGTTTACATACAGCAGGTCCCTCTCTCCTTGTCTTAAAGGGGCTACGTTGCCTTCTAAAGGGCTAATTCAAAAAGATTTCTGTCCCTTCATAGCAAGTTGGCAGGCAAGTAAATACTGTTTTAAAGTAATTGCAAAAATAAGTAATTGCAAAAATTAATTATTTTTAGTAATTTAGTAATTGCAAAATTTTTTTTGATCAAAGATCAAAAAAATGTTGTTTTTTAAACAAAAATTTAACTTACCACTTTGAGATTTGATCCAAATGTAAAGTGCATTATAAATGAATGTATAAATAAATAATAATAAATGTATTATTATTATTATTATTATTATTAAAAATAGAACTATGCCACAATTATTTCAGTGCGCTGCACCCTCCCCTACTAAAAGTTTGATGAATTGTCGACAAACCATTTTTCCCTTTATGCATGTCAACACTTGCTTAACATCGAAAACATTTCTAAACTTCGGTAGGTGAATTCTAACCAGTATACGGTTAGAATGATGTGACACCAGAATCAATAACTGCACATCCAATGACTACCATGACTACAGGACAAACAGCCAAGTATTTTTTCTCTCTGTTTGGTTGTTTTGTCTTAATCTATCAGTACCTTAGTGGGCCTCCCAAGTCCATTGAGTCACATATGACAATATCTAGCATTACGACATACCTAATGTCTATTATGGTCATTTATACATGCTCTACGTGTAGAATTAGTACTTACAGACTATCTTTTGTATCATTCTATTACACCGTTACACACTCATTTCTGTAAAACGACTTGTGTATCTTCTCATGTGCAGTCTCTTGTACTTTTATCCAATCTCAGAAAATACATATCTGAATAATCATTACCGAACTACTGTAGCTGTAAACCTCAACATACTCACCGGACAAATATGAAATCAAATTTGCATTAGCTGTATAACTGACTATGAACTCAAACACTTCTGTTATCTCACACTCTCCCTTCTTTCTTTAGGTTTGTGAAACGTTTTTTCCCCGAGTTCATCATATGTAAGGATACATCTCGGTTGGCGTGTCCTCGTACAACCTCTGGCCCTTTCGGATTCGTGGTCACCCTGTGAAGACACTGCATCTTCTTTGGAAATTTCCTTGATCAGGGTCTGTCTTTTCTATTTAGAATTGGATATTCTACACAGAGTCTGATAGAACAGTCCCTTTTCCTCAAAATCACTATTGGTGAAGAGTAGGAAGGAGTTGACTTTCCATTCCATCCACTACTGAGTAGATCTTGAATGTGTTTTTTCACTAACTCATATTGGTGATGCAGAATGGCATTGTATGACTTTGTGACTGGGATGTCATCCTTAACCTGCAATTTCATCTGTGGATTAGGGATGCATCCAGTGTCCCAATATTCTTTAGCAAAATCTCTGGCACATATTTTACAGCATCTACGACATATAACCAGCCAAGCACTGTTCTGTTCTTTAAACTCAGGAGGAGCTGATCTGTGGTTTGGTGAGGGGCCTGAAGGCAAAGGCAGGAGAACTTTGTCATCAGCATACTTAACCAGACGATAGTTTGGCTGTGTGAAGCTGAAGTCATCAGTATAGAGGATGAAGAGCAGAGGGGAGAGGACAGAGCCCTGGGGGGAACCAGCAGAGTTGTCTAGTGATGTTTAAGGAAACTATTTTCTGCTTCACCAATCCCTCCGTCAGCACAATATGCAAACATGAGAAGGTCCTTCCAAGAGTCTTGAAGATGTTGCTCTTGATGACCCTTTCCATAGCCTTCATTAGAAGTGGGCTGTGAAAGCCACCGGTATTTTGGAATGGGAATCTATATATGGACCGTATTAATTCCGAATAGATTCGAAAAAGACGCTTCATCAGAAAGAAAATCCTGTTTGGTAAGGCAAAGGCTGCATGTAAACGGTGTTTCAGAATTATACCCGGTGAGCGCGGGCCCGGCGGCGCTAATCAAATGCACGATGCCGAAAATTTAATCATCTAAAACACAGCATAGTGTTTGTTTTAAATACAAAATCTCAAAACAATTACTGGGGAAGAAAGAAAAATAAAAACTTGTCAGGAGCCGTGAGAGACCGATCAAATTAAAAAGTCTTGGAAAACTTTAAAGACGCAGAGTCAACGTATGCATGTCCCACATCAATCAAGTGGATCAAACCCACCGACTTTACTTTTTTTTTGAGCATGAATGAAGTACTAAGGGAGACGGGATAGGCTCCAGGCCCTGCAACCTAAGAATAGATGAATCAAAGGCCGCTGTCATGACGTGGATCTGGGAATTTTCTTCATTAAACGTTATGGTTGATGTTGATCTTAACATTTATGGAGACCAAGTGCATCTTTTATGAAACAATAAATGGAGTATTTATTCATTTATTGAATAATCCACTGATGGTTGTATCCAGCTGGGGTTTGTTATGGTATTGTACTTATTTTATTTTTTTTTCCTTTGCTTCTGCTCTATGTCTCTGTCCACAAGTGTCAGTTTACATCTCCTTTTAGTCATTTTGTACTTATTTTGTTTGTGTTGTACTTATTCTAAGCCTCTTGTAGTATTTTGAGATCTCTGTTGACATTTCTGTCATACTGTTAATACTTTGCACCTGATTGTAGTCATTTAGGTTTCTGTGTAGTAATTTGGGTGTTTTTTTGGATTTCTTGGACTTCTCTCGCCATCGTATTGCATATCTTTACACTCATTTTGCTTCCCTTTGTAGCCGTTTATTCTCTTTGTGCTTGTTTTACTATCAATTTCGTTTTTCTTTTCATTGTTTAACTTCTCTTGACATTATTTTTGCAACATTTTGTAATAGTTTTGTGCTGCTTTGTAGTCATTGATTTTCTCCATACTTATTTTTCATCCCTTTTGTTATCTTTTTTTTTTCTACTTATCATAAGTGTTGTAGCCATTCAACATCTCTGTGGACATCCTGCTGATGTTTCGCAGCTCATTATAATTATTTAATTTTTCCTTTATCCTGTGTGTCTGTGCATTTATCTTTTTACTATTGTTGGGTCCCTCAGCTTACAGTGTGTGTCTGTGTGTGTGTGTGTGTGTGTGTGTGTGTGTATGTGCGTGTGTGTGTGTGTGTGTGCGTGTGTGTGTGTGTGTATGTTGGTGAGTGAGTGAGTGAGTGTGTATGTTTTTGTGTGTTTGTAGGTTTGTGTGTGTGTGTGTGTGTGTGTGTGTGTGTGTGTATGTTGGTGAGTGAGTGAGTGAGTGAGTGAGTGAGTGAGTGAGTGTGTATGTTGGTGAATTAGTGAGTGAGTGACTGAGTGAGTGAGTGACTGAGTGTGTGACTGAGTGTGTGTGTGTGTGTGTTTGTATGTAGGTGTGTGAGTTACTGTGTGTTTTTGTGTGTTTGTAGGTTTGTGTGTGTGTGTGTGTGTGTGTGTGTGTGCGTGTGTGTGTGTGCGTTTGTGCGTGTATTTGTGTGCGTGTGTATATGTGTGTGGGTTTACCCAGGATGGTGCAGACCTTGCAAAGGACACAGTTATCCAGAAAATAAAGGCTTGTATATTTGGGTTAGTTACAGTGCTGGGGAAATTATTGCTAACAGAGGTAATGATATGTGTCCTTTGCCACTGGGAGCTGATTGCAGATATAATGATGATTATATGAATCATCCTAAAATGACATTAAAACAAGACATCCAAATGTTTGCCAATTGAGTTCTTTAAAGAAGATTTATCAGATCAATAAGATGTAATGGTACTGGAGAGCAAAAATGAATGATATTTCTCAGAGTGGTTGTGAAAACAATATTATCCACAATAACAGTTTTCTTTTTAATCGGGTTGAATTAAAAAAAAATCTTCTGAACGTAGGGGTTCAGTCTGCAATGCTAGTTTATTCATTGACAATTTCTAACTGATACAACCTATTAACTTGATGTGGAGTGCTTTGAATTAAGACTTATGATCCGCACAAAATAAACCATAAATGAAAATGCTGAAATGTTTCCAGGCAATGACTATTCAAAGGGTTGTGGCCTCCTTTTTCAATTAAGGTTTGGTGCCAACTTTGGATGTCTCTGGGGTTCTCTACACCCCAGTTCTTTAAATAAGTCTGTCAACTTCTGTTTACTTTAAATGACTGGACAGTACAAAATAGTTAAACATTACATCCAGGGTGCCAGGAATCACAGTACAATAAAGTAAAATGAAGATAAGATAAGACTTTATTAGTCCCACAATGGGGAAATAAAGATCATATCCACCCCAGATGGGACTCGAACCCACAATCCCTGGCTTAGGAGGCCAGTGCCTTATCCATTAGGCCACTGGGGCGACATGAAGGAGAAGAGCTCTCACATGTTGGTGAGGTGAAGTCTCAAAGAACTGAGCATCAGTAGTCAAAGTTTAAAAGAGCACACAAGATGGCATCATTAGGAAAGTGGAAACTGCACCTTCACAGTTTCCTGTTGGTGCAACTCTTTCAAAGGAACTAAATGACCAAGGAAAAAACGCCCGGCATAGGACGGATCAAGAAAGAAGTGTGTGTGTGTGTACATTAATTAGTCTAACCTCAGTCCGTGACACTAAGTAATTGTTCGCTCAAATTGGGCCTAATTATGAAATTATAATAATACAAGTATAATAGCATGATATTTTTGTCAAAGGATATTTATTCCTCCACTCCTTGAATAAATTACCTTGAATTCCAGTGAAATTATATTAAATTCACAGATTTTCACGTGTGGCAAATAATATAAAACAAAGAATGTTCAAAAACTCAATTAGGGCCACGGTGGATTTGTGAAATATATCTCGAGCTCTCAACATGACATTAAGTGCAAAAGTGATAATAGTGAAATTAAATACACTCTTAGATTTAGCTTCCACCACCAGTGAAAACTTTTTTCCCCTCTCCAACATTCTGTCATGTAGTGGAAGTCCATCTTGTCACCACGGAAACAGAAAACCTAAAAACAACAAAAGCCCAAAAATAGCTAAAGAAAAATCAGTTCATGGTGGTTTTCAATATTTTATTTTTGTATTGAGGATAGCATGTGCTGAAAAATGATTAACTATGTTGACTATTAGACACCAGAATAAAAAGCCTAAAAAGGAATGCATGATTTCTTTTTTCTTGTCTGATGCCAGTGCCATCATATATTGGCGTTTCCAATAGGTGACTATTGGGACATTATTGTCATTAACATTCTAAAAGGAAAAATTGAATTATTTATGTATTATAAGATCTGAGGTTGAAATAACAAAATTCCCCCTAAAATATGCAACTTTCAGAACTTGATGACAATTATATGATCACATCCACCATTATCAGACTAAAACAACAGACAAAAGACAAACAATATCTCTAATGAGGTACGAGGGTTAAAAGGGTTGCCTGGAAACAAGACTGTTGAGTGAAATAAGTCTGATCCAAATCAGTAAGGGGCAGTAAAATAGAAATAACAAGCCAGAAATGTTTTAATATGTTTCTGATTTTGCTGAGTTCCAGTCGTTTAACTTATTACATGGACTTGTCCGTCCGTACACACGAGACGTTTCTTATCAAGGGAAACGTGAGATCAGTAGTCTATTCATTTTCAGATAACTACATCATTACAAGAGGTGGGAGATACTGGACAGAAAACTGCTTTAGAATTCGGCCTACACCGTCGTCCACAAAAGCAATTGTATATATCTGAAAGCCCCCAAATCCCTGCATTGTACAATCAATCCCCCTGATTGAACTCCTAAATTGAAATGTGGCGTTATGTCCAAAAAAGGGTGTTTTGTAAAAACAAAAAACTTTCCCTAAAGAGTAAAATATGATTTTTTTTCAGAAAAAAATATGATATTACAAGATAAATCTCTTCGAGTTCATTCATAAGCATCAAATTTGGGACTAAATCGGACGAACAGTGCGCTGAAAAACAGTTTCTATTGTAAAAAAAAAAAGCTTCCTCTATTGAGTAAAATTGGGGCTATTAGAGTGAATTACAATGTATACAAAATAGAGGAGGTGCATCTATTGCAATGTTCTTGTTTGGTATTGGATTCCGATTACTGATTTTGTTGAAATCTGACTAGACATTAGCGATTTTGGCCGGTACCCGATTTATTTATTATTTGAAACCATAATTGACACATATACACATACACCAGCGGGCAGCTCTGCTAACGTTGGCTTCTTGAAACTTGAATCACCGATCAGTCGGCCGACAGATCGGTCGGTTCACCTCTACTTGATACATGTCCTTGAGTTGATTTATATGGCACAAATTCTGACTAAATTGGACCATGGGTTGAGAAATTATGGCCCGTAAACGTTTGGATATAAATTCATTCACGGGGAAAGATTTCAGAGATTCAGCAGTCTCTAGTCTTCGCGTTGCAGGACCAATCTGTTGTAGACGTGAACGAGGCAACGACGATTCCATAATATCCCTGACATATGAGTGGCTGAACCCCCAAAAACAGTCTCAAATACTGTATATCCCATTTATTCTGCAGTGACTTGAAGGTAGCAATTCACAGTCACTCAATTCAGCATTTTGAAGGATTAATCAAATCTAAATCTAGGTGGGACATGTTAACGCAGACATGTGTAACGAGCCGAAGCTGTGGTTCTGTCAAAAAGTGTCATAATTTCAATGGGTTAAAGTATAAACACATTATAGCTTTGTTGGGTTTTTTTATTACAGCATCAACTGTCGTCATGTAATCCGAACATACTTTGTATTCAAAGTGGCTCACTGCTCGGAGTGGAGTGGGGAAAGTTCTTGAAGTCTTTCTACGTCAAATCTTGTAGACAGAAACTCCATTAGAAAGTCATGAATATTGATTTTCACTCAGAGGCTATAGCATGATACACAGCCAGGGAGCCAACCCGTGTGAAGTCAGAGTAAATCTATTAAGAGGGAACGGCCAGTATATGCTGCCAGAAATGAATGTTAATGAGAGTCAAGCTCTCACTTTGAGTTGTTTCATTCAGTATTGGATGCTCAGACAAGCCTGGCTGAAAATGTAATCATTTTGTGAAAGAGAAAGCTTTCCGAGAAAGGAAACAGAACGTTGACCCTGTAGATGGAAATGTGCAGGAAATGTTTACTTACTGGTGTGATAAAAGTATTCCCCACGCGATGCAAATTATAGGTTATGTAAAGAATAGTCTGCAGGCAAACCATGAGGAAATAGCTGCCCACTGCTATTTTTATCAGCTACGCTGAAAACCAAGGGGTCCAAACACAAAAATGAAATTGAATATGGAGTTGGGAGTGTCAGCCTCCACGAGTAAATTAGGGTAAACAACATGAGATATAGGGTGTAATAAAAGGGAGGAACTCTCAAGAAATTCGGCGAGGGGAATCAAAGATAAAATAAACCTTTATTATTCACACAACGGGGAAATTGCAGGATTACAGCAGCAAGAGCATGTTATATTCCTGCCTTGTAGTTTTTTTTCTGTGTTAAACTGGGCGTGAGGCAGGGAGTCAGCGGCATATAAAGACTATGGTTATGGCTTGTGGTTTTCACTCAGCACTAACATGCCAGCAGAGCTCTCAACAGGGTGGAGGAGAAAGGGACCAAACAGAACCTTCAGAATGTACAAGGTCAAGCTGGTGCTTCACATCCTGAGAGCAAAGGCGGAGGACTAAGATGTGTGACCTATCAAGGTAGGTATGTATGTAAATATAAACATGCAGTCCTGGCCTTATCATACCTTACAGTATGCCATTTCCACTGTGGTATGGTCTGTTAATAGTTAATGATCTGCAGTATTCAGCCATTTTACACTTAAAAGATTTATCAGGTGAAAGCCTGATGTGCCTTTAGCTCCTGTAACTCACTATTTATTTTATTTTCTACGCACATGCAGTTCCTACTGCCGCAATAAGATCCAGAAAGAAGATAAATACATACAGGTCTGTAAAAAAAAAAACTAATGAAGTTCTCCTGATTTCTTCTATGTTTGGTTGCATCTCATAATAAACTGAGTTGGATCTTCGAACAGAATTTAACATAAAACAAAGGCAACGCGAGTAAACAGAAAATGCAAGGTTTGAATGATGAGTGAAAAGGTGTCCCAGCTGATAACTGGGGATCAGACTCTGACATCACTGTGGTGGTGTCAGAGTCACATTGGATGGTTTGTGGGCATGAACTGCTCTTTTCAGGTCCCACCACATCATCGAAATTGGGTTTCAGATTCAAACTTTGACTTGGCAAATCTTAAAATTGTTTTCCTTTAGGGCCATTCAGAGGTGGACGTGATCTTACTTACGGCTTAGAATCGTTGTCGATTCCCAGTTGTGCGTGAGTTGAACTCACAGAGTGATGACCTGACATTCTCATTCTGAATGTTCTAATAGAAAACAGAATTCATGATTCCCTCAATTATGGCATAACCTCCAGTCCCCGAAGCAGCAAAGCATCCCATCAACATTACCCTGACACCTCCAGGCTAATCTGTAGGTATGATGTTCTTTTTTCGTGGAATGCTGCATTTGGTTTACAACAGATGTAACAGAACCTCTTACCTTTAAACAACTTTCAATTACTTCGTCCAAATGTCATTCTCACAGAAGCTCTGAGACTCAGTAAGATGTGTGATAAAATGCAGATGAGCCATTGAAACGGGTTTTCCCTGTGACATTCCATTAGTGGAGCCATGAACTTTATGAAGGTGAGACAGGCCTGCGGCTGCCTGTTGGTTGTATGTTTCATTTGGATGTTTTATGAATATCTGAATGAGTCATGGGGGAATATTGCTCGCTTGGCTACTTCTGTGAATGAACACTATTGTTCTTCTCCATGTGTAGATAAGATGTCTCCCATTGGATCTCTGTACTCCGAGAGCCGTAGAAGTAACCTTTGAAAATAACCAATCGTGGACTGACACAATTCCATCAGCCACATTTCAACCATCTCTTTTGAAATTTTTTTTTTGGGGGGGGAGCATTTTATCACACAGATCTTGTTTGTGTTAGATCGTTTGTTTTTGTTTAGGCTAAATTTTATTTGAAAACTGGACACAGTTTAGTATAAGATACACACAAAAATACAGAAACCAGGAGGGGATTTAAAACTTTGTCACAGCACTCTTGATTATAGAAATAACACTTAAGTGTTTGACTACAAAGGGTTAGATATAAATAAGCTTTCAATATTACGGTTAGATGTGGACACACACACACACACACACACACACACACACACACACACACAGCACTTTTTAAAGATTTTGGTTTCCTTGTGTATAAATACATTTTAAAAACCTCCACCTAAAGGCAGCTAATGAAAACAAGCCTGTAATCACCTTTGCACAAGCCACCTGTGTCAAACGCAACGTGTACGTGAAAATCTCCTTTCCCCTTTGTTGCAGGATCGAAGAAAAAGAGGGCAACAAGAAAATGAGGCAAAGAACCACAGGTATAAAAACCTACTGAAGGAACAAAGTGGGACAGGACTAAGTCGCTGCTGCTTGCAGCTTTAAACCAATTTGAAACATGGATCCATATGGGAAAAGTTTATTTTATAACGTTTGACTACAAAAGGTGGCATGTCAACAGTGTATGATATCATTTGCATTCAACTTTGGAGGGTCTGGCTTTTTCTTTTGCATACATACAGGCATCGTTGAAATGCTTACACTAATGAATAAGACCATAAGTCATTTTTTGAAGAGCTGTGTTTGCAAATAATCATGTAGTATGTATAAAGCCCGCTGGTTGATTATATATATATGTATATATACTGAAGGAACACAGACATGAGGGAAAAGTAGGTGAGTGTATTATGAGCAAAGTACTGCAGGCACACCACATTTGCACACACGCACACTCAACACACAGCACACACACTCAAACTAGCAGGACGCAGTACAATGCAGCCTTGTTAGATCCACCCTCAGTAGAGCCAGTGTTAAGGGTAATGATCCAAATGTTCACCACACCTAGAGGAGCCCAAAGGCTGAACACAGAGCTACAGTGGAACGAACATCTGCACTGCTTTTCCTTCAAATATTTTCATAGCTTCCATCAAAATAACTGGATTAAAACAGGGTGGCAGAATCAGATTGAAAACTGCATATAAGCAGCAGCTTTAGCCTTGACCACTAGTTTTGGCTAAATTTAAACGATGGGCAGCTGCCAAACGTTCAGAATCATTTGGTCATTAGTTCAGGCACGAAGGAGCTGATTAAATGAGGGAGGACGCGAGGAAAGGAAGCCCTTTCCTCCTCGTTGATGTCTCCGGGAACCTCCTGGAATGTGTCGAGGCAGTATGATTCTGTGCAGTCGTCATGTCATGAGAGGTTTGTCCTGTCTCAACACAGTGTTCAGTCGCTGCAGCTAACACTTTCCTCCACGACTGATTAATCAATCAATTGACATTTGATGGAGTTTGAAGATTTAAATAACAATTCAGATTCAGATTTGAATTACAGATTCAACAATCGAGTCCCCCAGACTGAAATCAATCGAAGGAAATCAATCCATACCTTTACGCTGATTATCCATTTTAATGTTTTGACAAGCAGGAGATAAACTTGATTTTTTTTAATAATACCCATTTAGAGAAATTGCTTGTGCATGTTTTCTTAAATCCATGCAATATGTAGATAAGATTGTGAGAGGCTGAATGGAAATACTAGCAGGTCTTTCTTGCGTTTAAAAGTGGTCGTGGTTACCTCATTGTACACTTTACTCTTTTGTAGCATTTTCATGAAGTGACAATAATAATGGTGTTATTCTGTTTCTGCTGCCAGAGTATACAGCAGATCTATAAAAAAAAAAATCCCCAGTATTAATGCAATACACACTACTGAGAATATGTCCAATCATTCATGCACATAAATGTGAATACTTACAAATGGAGTTTTTTGGCTATACCCCATAACACAATGGAAAAACTAACAATTCTATTTGACAAAATTGTCTAAAGATTTTGTATCATTATGATAGGCCATATGTTAGTTTAAATAAAGCAAGTGATGGGGATCCAAGCCACTGTATGTCTCAGCCTAACCGTGTTTGCTATTGTGTCATACATCTTCTTTTAAGGTGGAGTTTAATTTAATTTACCTTACATGCTAACCAAAATTTTTGCAGCAGTTCAGATATCTGGATTTCGGCTTGCACTACCAAGCAGCTTTTGAAAACAGGTTCTAGCCACAAACCAGCCTTGTCTGTCCCAGCAGAATCATCAGTCACCACCACAATACACAAAAACCAGTATGGACGCAGAAATACAGTGGACATGTCTTATTACAACTCTTTCCAAGATATATTTCCTATTAATGCAGTCTTAGTGCCCACATTAAAGCTGATATCAATTTTTAATGTGCTCCACATGTAATATGGAGCAGCTTGGTATGGGAGAATTTAAGACCTCTGCTCACCTACATAAGGGCACATTGTGAGGCAGTGAATTCCTCTGTACTTTTCCTCACCAGCCAGCCATGGCTTTGAGGAGCCAAAGAGGCCTTATATTTTTTTGCAATCCCTCCAGAATGAAAAGAAAAGAAAAGAAAAACTGATGGGAGCGAGACGTGTGAGGAATGGTTGGTATTCTGAGAAGTAGTTGTTTTCCACAAGTTTATTTTAGTCTTTCAGCAAAGTCCCCAGTAACAATCAGAGAGCCTCATTCAAACACATCACCACATCTCCACAAACAAAACTGAAGACATGGACAACAACTTACAAGTGTGAAAGTAAGCTCTTACTAATGAGCGGTTTATGAGCTAATTACACGGCTGTTGAGCATCAAGATCGAGTCTGATAAATGTAATCTTACCCTCAAGTACACCAAGTGTGATATTCATGAACCCATTTACACAAGATAAATCAGGATATAGTTTATCCCCCCTAGATGAGCTCAACCTCCTACAGCCCCCTATTTATCAAAGTGAAATATCAAAAAAAACAGATACTAACATCCCTGTTGGAGCTTAAAAGCTGTATGATATAGGATTAAGAAGATTAAGAAGATAAAATGTAAGACGTAGAGGACAGGAAGAAGTTAGATAATGAGAACCTTTTCGCAAGAGAAACATGAAAATGACTTACCACTCACTTTTCTCACGTTGTATACTCTCTCCTGGCTGTCCCTCGCCTTCGTAGTGTATGACAAAACTTCCCAAGTTGCTTCAGACCCCCTTTCTCTCCTCTCTCAGCATGAGCTCATGTGAAGGCCACTGGCTCCACTGGCAGCAGGGTGGTGACATCTCCTGGTGTATCAAGTTAGCACACCTAAAGTCAACAGCAAGTCAGCAGTCTTCTGGAAAGCTGATGACTTTCTGTCATTTAAGTAATGTAATTTTAAGTAATGATGGCTAATTTTCTTTCGGATTCAGTGAGCTCTTTAAAGGCAGCATATAAATAACTAGAAAGGCACTCAAAGAGGGCAAACTTCGGCCAAGGCACAAGAGTATCCAATTTTTAAGAAATGTGCATGTAGACTTTTCCATTAATGTCTGAGTTATTGCCTGCCTCTAAATCTACAGACAACTCCAACCAACTCTGAGTACCTCTCAAATACATCTTTAGCCAGTCATCTCCTATGCCTTCCACTTCAGCGTCTCTGTTCAGCCCAATGATCCCTCAGCTCCGCCGCCAAAGGAACATCGAAGGAAACAAAGGATCTAAAGCAGCAAATTCTTTTTGTATTAGACATCTCATTTTTTTCTTAAGGTTTATTTTCTTCATCCTGCACCGTGTTTCCTGTTTTAGTTTTGAAAGCTTTTGTTCCATCTGTTTCTGTTAGCTTTGCACTTCCTGTGTTGTTTCTTTGCAGTCTGTTTCACACTTGTACTCTCTGTTTGTTTTTTGTGTTTTGTTTCTTGTCCCCCCCCCCTGTCTTTATGTAGTCTTTGTGTGTTTTCAGCTGTCCTCCTTTTCCCTCTGTGTCTGTCCAGTGATTCTATTCATATGTGTGATTGTCAATCATGTCCACCTGTGCTCTCCCTCCAGCGGTTTCTCATTGTCTCATTATCTCGGTGAATATAGTCGGTGCTCCCCCCTGTCCTCGTGTGCCAGGTCGATGTCGATGTTTCCTTTCACAGGGCTCAGCAATGTTCTCCTGGTGTCGCTGTGATAGAATTTCCCAGTGTCTTTTTTTTTAATGTCATGTGCATTCCTGGTTTGTGACTCTGTTTTTTGGACCTTGTCTTTGCCTCTTGGGTTATTGGGATGGTTTGCCTTGTAAGATTACTTATTTGATTTTGACCCTGGATTATTTCTTTTGGATATTGCTTTTGGATTTCTTATTCAATTATTTTAACTTCAACTGCTCTGCCTCTTTTCCATTGTGGGTCTGTACCTGGGTCCCAAACTCTAATTCAATTGAAGGTTCAATAGGTTTAGGAAAAACGAATGTCTGATTTATTGCCAGCCTTTAAACTCACACACAACTCCAACAAACTCTCGTGAGTGTCTCTCAAATACTCTGTAGTCGTTCAACTCCTGCACCTTCTACTCCAGGGTCTCTGTTCAGCCCACTGAGCCTCCAGTAGAGCCTCCAACTATAGCTACATTTAGAAACATTAATAGCACAGGTAATTCTTGGTTGCATAAGATGATTTTCATCAACTTACAAAAATGTCATCACATTTTTGTAACTTTCTTTGAATGTCTATTATAACTTTTTTTTAAACTTTTGTCAGTAAAATTCAAATCTTAAAAGAAATCCAATGGGGATGTGAAGTAGCCTAACTTTCTATGTTTGTGGGCATAAGGTCAGGTTTGCACACTAGAGGCAAACCACTGCTGCCAATAATTGTATGGTTTCCATGAAGACATGTTGTTCCATGTAGAATAGAGAATAGAAAAAGAACAGCCTTTAATGCCATTACATAGGGTACAACGAGAATATGGATGCTCCACCCAAACAGTGTACTGTGTAGTATAAAGAATAGAAAACACAAAGCTAAGCTAAACAACATAAATAAAGACAAGTATACAAATTAAAGAAGACACGTGCAGTGTTAAAATATTAAGTACAGAAAGTTCAGTTCTTTAAGTTCTCTCAAAGTATTTTTTAGCACTCTTGAGATTTGATCCAAATGCAAAGTGCGTTACGAATAACATGTATTATTATTATCATTATTAAAGTCCTGGTGATCATTAAATAAAGTGCAGTGGTGGAGAGTTCTAGTACGCAGTAGAGTTATGGTACACAAGGGTATACTTTGTGTGATGGGACTTTGAATGCTCATTGTTTTGTCCAGAGCATATCGTCAAATGAATGGAGATGTTTTCTACATTTGCTTGTGCTCTATCTATTTGTATGTGTTTTCTTGAGTAGCAGTGTCTTTGCCCTGTTGCCACCGTATGTGGGGGCTGCAGGCGGAGGGACGGCATGAGTCAAACCGGTTAAAGAACTGGGTTAGCTAGTTGGCTTTTTTATAAATTCCCCTCAGCTGCACCTCCTCCTTTCCTCTGCAAGCCAGTAATCTCTCTCATCCCACTCCATGCATCTCTCGCCTTGTTGCAGTTTTTCCTCCTGCAGGGATCCTTCCTCTCTGTCAGGCTCTGTTTTATTGGTTTCTGGACACGTTTGAGCTATCTGCAGTCCCCTGCCCTGAAGAACTCCTTTTTGTCCTTCAGTAGGGCCATCAGAACACTGATAACCCAGGGTTTATTGCTGTGGTAGCAGCAAACCCCTTTTGTGGGGATGGAGGTGTCAACACAAAAGCCAGTGTATTCAGAGAAACACTCTGTCATGCAGTCCAGTCTACACCATGTGGGTCACACAGAGCATTCCAGTCAGTGACTTCCTGAGACCATTTCATCACTGTTCTCACTGCCACTGGTTATTGCTGAACAACTGGTTTGTATGAAGGTGAATGCAGGACAGGGTTGTCGTCTGACTTGCTTAGTAGGGGGAGAGCAGTGGAGGTGCAGGCATCTCTCACATTTACATATAGAAGATCCAGTATTTTATTTTCTCTAGTTGTGCAGTGGACAAATTGGTGGAAAGTGGGCAATGTGGATGAGAGAGAGACGTGGTTGAAGTCACCTGTGATTATTATGAAGACGTCAGGATGTTTGGCGTTTCAAACCAGTTTCCATACACTGCAGTTTATGTAGCATAAAAAAAATGATGGAGTAATACTGAATGAATTATACTTTATTTGAAGTATGTGTTGATTTTGAGTCAGCTCAAACGCTTTCAAAATAAGAGAAGCACATGCAGGGGTTAACTACTATAAAAGGGTTTTTATTTAACAAAGGTTAGTTTGGCTGAACAAAGATAGCGACTGGGACTGGCAGAGAAAGTTGACATTAAATGTGATTAAGGAAGACAGAGCCTTGAAATAATAAGGATGGGACAGGGCGTGTTTGATCTGGAGACAATGACCACCTGCTTCCCTGATGACCTCCAACTTCTCCAAACCAGGTCTCTGCCACCGAGATCATTTTTCTATAATCTTCCTCTGTTCCAGCTGTTCCTTCTGCCCCATATTTCCGTGCTCCTTCTTCCTGATGATACTGTCATTCGGGCTTGCCACATGCCATGCTCATCAGGACATGTAGGCTTCTAATCCCTGGTTATCACGAATGTTTTTGTACACCAGGGATGTCAAGCTCAATCACAGAGGGGCCAAAATTAAACATTGAGACCGCATTTAGGGCCGAACAAGTTTCAAATTTCATCATGAGGTGTTATGACTATTTAATATTTCTTTATTTACTAATTGTATATAATTTTGTACAAACAAATGGAATAGAAAATACTCATTATAGATTGAATTCCAAATAGATTAGCATAATACTTTTTTTTCTCTCCCTCTCTATCAGCATAGTTTCACAGAATAATTTCCAATAGAAAAGTTTTCATTCACAGGCATCAATAAAAGTCAGAAAACTATATTCTTCAAGTAACAAATTTCATCCAAAACCAATCAGTTTTTAATTAACCGTATCAACAAAGAGGAACTTTAAATTACCTTTGGGAAATGGCTGGAGTGATTTTGCCGTCTTTTTTCTGTCACAATAAACGATTAGAAATACAATGTTGTTTTCTGAGGAGCAGCTGCTAAACACTCAGGTGCATTAATAGCCTACAGGTATATTTTATATTAAATGTAAGCAACTTCAAGTTTTCATGTTTTTAACACAACAGCAATGGCTGGAGGACAGGAAATCCTCCTGACAGTTTGAAAAAAATAAGTACATTTTTTTTTTAAATAAAACGTGCATTATATAATACGCGCGTGCAATTTACTAATATGTTAATTATTTGTATTGTTTTATAAATAATTTCTCATTTATAATCCCCTCAAAGTCTTCGTAGCATCTTTTTTATGGAATAGCGTAAAGTTTATTAGAGTGACTGGATGAAGGCTGATATCCAACAACAGGGGAGGAGAGAGAGGCGCTGGCACTCTTGACTGATGCGCCGGTTATGGCAGTGCATTGTGGGATTTGTAGTATCTGTGGTGTTTGTGCTGTATACCAGCGGGACAGTTATTATTATGAAAAATAAATATTGTCTCTCGTGCCTGAAATAAATTATTGGCTTCGGTTGAAGAAAGCCGTTACGTCAATGAAGACAAAACGCACAGGGACTATTGTTAGGTCATTAGCTATTATTAACTAATTCTTTGAGGAACATTATTCTACTCTGTGTCTTTTATTAACTCCAACGTCAAGGGAATTTAGTAAATAAGATTTGTTAATAACGAGACAATATTAGATATTAACTTATAGTTCTGGGCAAACAGTTATTTCAGAGTTATTTATGTGACAAATAAAGTTTAATATCTTACTAAATTGCTTCATGTATCCAGCTTTGTGATTGGTGGTAGGTTTTAAAGTAATTACATTTAATTTATAACTCAACACATTTTTTACACGCTACTTCCCACAAAACATAGTCGATCCGAAGTGCTTAAAAGTGCACAAAGGGGAATAATGGAAAAGAAGAGAAAGAGGAAAAAAGACTAAGCAAAACGTTAATTGAAAAGCTGGTGCACACTGCAGAATAAAAGTCTCCTTTCATTCTGAAGGAGAGCAGCATGTTGAATGCCTTCAAATACTAATTAAAGTTCATGATTCAGCGTTGATTACTCTGGATTTCAATTATGTCATGTAGCCTTGACAAAGGTATTAGTTTGATTGATGGAATGCAATTAAGCTCTTAGACTCATGTACTGTACTTTTGCACAGTTTTGACGTCCTTGGGCTTTGAGTGTAGAAATTAATTCCACTTAATGCTTTTGCTCCATTTCCTTTCAGACAGACACCTTGTGCTTAGTCATTTATTTCCCAGCTGGAGTCATAAGTTACTTTTCAGATGGACTTTGCTACTTTTACCAAAGAAATGTTCAATACTACTCATACTGTTAGGACTTATGAGAGGGTTGTATAAGAAATATGCAATATCATTATGAGTAAAATTGATTACAAAAAAAGACTAAGGTCATTCTTGGTGTGATTTTTTTCCCCTCATATTATTAGCCAGAGCTGGCCCTGTGCATAAGAAAAAACCAAGAGGCTGCTTCACGTAGCCAGTGCCACCTGGGATTCCCGTAACCAATTTTTAAAAATAAATGAATAGAATTGTATTTTTATAAACAACTTTTTAAAATGTTGCCAGGAAACACACATTGAATATAGAACATTGAATACGGCGGTAGTTTATCTTCGTCTTCGATCGGGCCGCGGTCTCGACCGAATTGTTAATATATAAATTAAAGTAAATTGTAGGCCTACTTAATTTTTGGAATTTTCCAAACATTTTGCACAGCTGCAGAGTTTCCAAGAATAATTATTCCGTTTTATATTTTATTATTGAACCATTGTTGTTATCTTATTACTGGGGGCTCAGATTTATTTATTTATAGTATTGTTGTTGTTTTTTACAGCTGCATTTATTCACTACATACAGAGAAAATGTTCATGTTAAGCTATTTGACTATAGTTGTAGTTGCTGCCCACACATTGCACTTTTAACCCAAAAATTATGTTGTCCACTTTTTTTCACCTGATTTCTTTTTCACCTTCCATCACATTCAATATGAAGTGCTGTATAACTTAATATTATATTAAAACACAAATGAACACCTGATCACTTTAAAAGAAACAAAACATAGAAGGGTGACCTTGCCATGCTAACATTGGTATGATGTAATACACTGATATAACTAATAAAATTGATATTGGGGGTGTTGAAATAGCAATGTGCAAATTCTCCAACATTGACTATATAGGCAACAGCTTTTTCTCAACCAGAGTGTCACGGCAATCTGTGCAATCTGTGTTCATCGGGGGTCTGTAAAAGAATAGTTTTGATGTTAGTGACAACATAAATTTAAAATTCCAAAAATAGGAAAGTTATCATTGGAATGCAGTTCATTACCCAACTCATATGTCATCAGATTTTGTCTCAGATATCCTTTTTCTCAATTTTAAATCAGCATTTAACAGGTCAAAAGACGATTACATAATGCTACCTGGTACAACTATAAAGCACTTTTTTTAAAGAAAGTCTTAAGAATCCGATAATTATGAATATGAACCACCAGCTTCATCCTCCAGTGGTAGCTTAGCAGTGAGAGTAGTAGAGGCCTGTTTTTAAAAAAAGGAAAAGATAGTACAATGACAATAATACTTGTTATCTTTACTGGTAAATCCATCAGGTCCTCTCCCTATGGGCCTGCTATGTACTATTGTCAAACTAATTGTGTTTTGGAGCAAACATAAGAGACACCTGATGGCAAATCATCCATCACTAGCCAGTAAGGGAATGGAGAATGTCTTTCTACTGAAAAGTCGCTATAATCAACCAAAATTTCACTAGTTCATCTAAAAAGCGAGTAATGTAGTTTGTCATTGGATGCAGGTGTACGTTTGTGCGTACATTTTAGACTTGTCTGACCCAAGATTTTGCAGTCTTTAAAACGGTGTTGTAACTGATGCCCCGTTTACCCATCAGCATCAGCATCAACATCTGCAACGGATCTGAAACAAAAAAAAAAAGCTGTAGTTTGCACGCCATACCAGCAGTTGCTGACATAACGTACCACGGAAGAAGACCAACTAGAACTATAGATGATCACTGCTTAATACAGCAGTGGTAAAGTAACTCCACAGTTTGCCGCAGGAGTGGTCCAGAGTCGGCAGCACAAACAAAACAAGGTTTCAACATTGCATTTGTTGCTGTTCTGTATAGTATATAGTATACATTTTCAGACCCAGAATTCGTGGTTTCAGTGTAAACAAAAGGCCAATACGTAGCAATAATTTATAGTTTTATGTGAAAACTATAGTCACGTAAAATGCCGCAGAGAAGTGCAGGTATATCGATAATATTGAAAGTGTGGGGACTGGGGGTTAGGTGTCCCATAAAACCGAGGTCCGGCTCTGTTTGGAACGAAAAGCCTCTCCCATTTCTAACTCTTCTGTCAGGAGCGCGCTCCCGGTGCCTACTTCCTTCTAATGCTGCGCGCCCCCGATTGTGACAGTCCCCCCTTGTTTCACGTGGCTTCTGTGTATAAAAGGGTCCCGGTGTCTGTTCATTATGACCAGTAAGTCACCAGAGAAACGGCGAAAAATGGAGACAGCACTCAACCAGCTGAAGAAACACACTGTGGTGGTGGCAGACACCGGAGATTTTAACGGTAAGATAACCTTCCATTAGCCCAGGCTAATGTTAGTCAGTTAGCTTACAGAGCAGGAAGGTTTCCCCTGCAGTGTAACTGACCTCCTTGTCAATAACACGCAGTTAGTGTGGGAGATGAACACTGAACGTTAGCACGAGTTTCATTTAAGTTGGTTACTTTTAACTTAAAATCTCGTAGCAGGTTTTCTGGGAAACTAACCTAAGAAGTTGACAATCTGATAATCATTTTAAACCTTTCTGTTGTTAATGTTATCTAAAATAGCATCTATCGTAGCATCTACCTAACACTAGCCGCACTAGCATACTATGCTAGCTGGAGGTTACATTTATTCAACAGAAAATTTGAAGTTCTTTGTTTACAGCAACTTACTTTGTGCACATATGCCTTATATGTTTACATCAGCCTACTAACATAATACAATTGTAAAATGGCTACAGGTTGCATTGAATGAGAGTTTACTTGTGGTATAAAACTGAGACCAAGTTTGGGCAAAAGTGAACTATAGATTGTCAAACAATATGTATGTAAAACTATATGTTTTTCCTTCCTGATTGGTGACTTTCATGCATCAGAGGAAAAAGTCGTGTTTCTCAATGGGTTAGAATGAGGAACTGTGTGATAAGATTGTTCTACTTTGAAGCAAGCAAGGTAGTTCCTCATATGGGGTTTGCAGTCTCAGGATGACACGACAGAACTGGTGTGTGACTATGCAGCCAGGCTTGATGCTCTTCTCACAGCAATGGTGGATATTTGTATATAGCAACATAGGTGAAAGTCTATGAAGCCACTTGTAAAGTGTTATTGTCATGTGCACAAAAGATTGAGTCTCTTGTTAATGCATGCAGTTATGTAATATATGTGTAGTTTATTATTATTAATAATAACTTGCATGTAGAGATCTTTTATTTGCATTAATTCACCAAAAATGTATTTCTTTGATTCCCAAAAGCAAGCATTATTTATCTTATGGTTTTAACTTAATAAATTAAACTTATTTGTATAACATCCTTCATACAAGTTCACACGTGAGCGCCTTGGAGATTAACAGCAAGTTGGATTTAGGGTAGAAATTAAAGGAGTAAAATAATGCCCTCAAAATAATTGTGATATATCTAATGCAATACAACATAAGTGGGCTTCTAATGGTCTATCGCCACTCTGGCTATGTAATACCTTTATTAATACTGATGAAAATCAAATATGCGAATGTGGTAACGGTCGACTACCTAAGATTTGCATGACCATTGACTTCTATTTTTTGAAGGCTTTGTTTTAAATGTTTTTTTAGAATTGTGAATCGATGCACCTGTTGCATAAAAGAAATGTAAGTCCATAATCAGAACATGATTTAACATCATAGGCTTTTTTCATCCAAAGTGGTAAATTGTGACATTTTTAATTGTGTTACTTATTAGCCTGAACAGTTAATGTTAATGTAATTTTGCAAACATATTATACCTCAAAGAATAATAGAACTGAAGTTCAATAATGCAATTAGTGTTGAAGGAGATTCAGACATTGAAATGCGGAAAAGTATTAGAATAGCCTGAAGGAAAAACCAAAGAAACATATATATTAGGTTGTATGTGCAGCCAAGTCCTTTGAATTGTAGTTCTTCTGCTATTATATTGACCAACAGGATGGTGACAGTCTTAAGTAATCTAACTACATGTGATGACACAAGGGCAAAAAAGATAAAGATTTTGAAATGTTTTATAATAATAGGTTTATAACATTAGTTGTTTGTAAGACAATAAAGGGATTATCATTAAAGGTATAAGTGTGATGTTGGCAGAATAATCTGTGTGTGGAAAGCTGGGTTTACAAACATGGCCTGAGGAGCAAATTAAAGCTCATTCAACAAAACCCCATACATGCTTGAACGCGTCCCACTTATGCTCCGATTCTGGAATCATTCAAAAGCAATACTGTAATGAAACAGCACCATTTCTAACATCATGTTATTGACACTAATTGAGAAACATCTCACAAGTAAACCAGAAAACGCAAAGCTCGCAATTTAACACCAGTAAGGACAAAATAAGCTGTAGAGGGACAAGTCTGAAAGCGTTCGGCACGACAAACTTAATCACAAACTTCAAATTGAATCCCCCCGAGCAACAGCAAGTTGAGAAGCTACCGTTAGCACAGCGGCTTAAGCTAGCGGGAGCTCAGTGCCAGCCACAGGCCCGCTGTATGTATCTGTGCTGTAATTTATGGTTTCAAATAATAATAATGTAATAGTTTAAATGTGCAAACAAGACTAAAAATATATATATTGATTAACACTTTATGAAAACAGTCAGCTACTGGGACAGGGTACCTTTTCATGTTAATGAAAAGATTTGTTGCATCTCTGGTTATTTGTTGAATGTAACTGACGGCATATTATGCAGATGATCTTAAATCTACACTCTGTAGCTTTCTAAGTATCGAGACTAGCTCCATGTAATTGAGGTGTTCCTTTTTTGTTGACCGTTTCATTAGCCGTGGAGCATAACGTAAAATGACTTCAGCACTTAATACTTCCAGCACTTAAACTCAAGCTTAACAGTTGAACTGTTTATTGCTGTGTAAAATGAGTAAGTCTAGGTTAAAAGGAGGCAAGGATTTAATGCACACGTGTGTTCAACATGTGTTTGATAAATGAATCATGTTGCACAAATGGACAATGAGCTTTGTCACGGTTGACTCCAATAACACAACTTAAAATCTGCTTTTGAAATTTTAGTGCTCTTTAATGTGTGGAGGAGCTCATCTCCACCCGTCTGCACATATGCAGCACCAGAGCAAAGAGGCAGAAACACAAGAATAAGCTTTTTTGCCTCTTTGTTACCCTCTTTAGTTTTATTCTTCTTTATGTTAATTTTTTCCACCAAGAGCACAAAAAATTGTGTCCGGCAGGAGATGGGGTACTTGATGGATGTACTAGGGTATGATCAGGTATTAGATCTATCCACAGTGTTTAAATCTCCATCTTCACTATCAACCTAAGTTTAGTAAGTTTTTAACTCCTATAACAACCTTTTTATCACCCAGCATTTAAATCTTGTTTTAAGCCCAGTTTTTTGACTTAACAGTCCACATCTGGAATACTGTGGTAGTCATCACATCAACTGTGGGGCGTCTTATTGACCTTTTAATCACAAGAACGTTGCCCAATACCCCTGACCAGAATGATCAATTTGTTTGGAAGTGGGTTGACAGAAAAAGCTAGAGAACAGAGACGGACTTTGTTCTGAGGTCAGAGAGCTGTTAGCAGCAGCTGTCCAGACCTTGCTAGAATGACGAGATTAAAACATTGAGGCTTCATGAAAATGTCCTCCTGCTCATGCAAATCAAATTAGAATCGACAGGTCAGTCCTCAACCTCTTGAGACACAGGACTCCCTCCTATCATCATACATTGAGGTTTGCTATTACCAAATAAAAAAGATAAGGAATGATATGATTTAAAAGGAGAAAAAAATGTATATGTTCTCTGACCAGAATTCAACACATTCATTGCAGTAAATTAATGAATGAATACAAATCTAACATATTCAGGGACATATTTTCCCATCTTACTTGTACACAGTCTTCTCCCATGATATTTCAAAAACTGATACATATTGTATCACTGCATTTTGCACGTTTAACTCTGTCTGTGTCGTGATTGTAATAATGAGATTCAAACACAAGTTGTGGGCAAAATTGTGCTTTTTAATTAGAATAATTGTGCCCATGTAGATCTAAAAGTAACGCTCTTTGTCACTCGTATGTTTAAAATAAAATAGATCTTAATCTAATATCCTTGATATTTGACTCAGTAACAAGTTCAAAGTTTCTGTTTTTCGCTAAATATTAGTTTCAATCCATTTACCAATTTCCATACTTTAATAATGTATTCTGATTAACATTTAACCAGCTCTGACAACATATTTTGAACAAATATAATATAAAAACTGTTTTTTTTTTTGTTTTGTTTTTTATAACTTGCAAATAGAAAAAGGAAAATTTGTGTAGATAACAAAAAAAACATCATTAAATTCTGCCTGATAGCTTGAAAGTCTATTTATAGCCCTATAATTTAATTTTAAGGAGAAATGGATCTGTGTTCTTATGGTTAAAATACATTTTTTGCCAGTACTTTAATAAAATATAATTTGGGGAGTAACCTAGTTAACGATAACAAACCATAATAATACAAAATGCTAGAGGTGCACCCATAGATCGGCGCCGGTAGGCCTAGTTTGATGAAATCAGCGGAGCAGCCTCGCTCAATACTGGTTACACGCATGCACCGTACATACACACACCAAGCATGGGCTACCACGGCTCCAACCATCTCACAAGTAAACTATAAATTTACACAGCTTGCAATTTGTAGCACAAAAACAGATGTGGAGGAACAACCCCGAAATTTTTTTTGGCAGAAACAAACTTAATCACACACTTCCAATTTAATCACCCTGACGAACATAACACTTTGAAGAAGCTAACGTTAGCAGAGTGGCTGAAGCTCGTTGGAGGTCAGAGCCAGCCATGAGCCTGAAGTCCCGGAACAAAGCCAACATATAACATATAATGGACTGAACGAAGCTTAAAAGTTTTATTTTCACTTCGAAACGCAATTAAATTGTATTAAAAAACGCACAGTGAGGTGGCAGAAGGTACCTTAATTTCAACAGATCAGAATTCATACACATTACACAATGTGTATGAAAGCTTCATTACTTCCACTGTAATCCTTCAAAATGAGAGCACTTAAAATTCATTACTCAAAATGAGTTTAAAACTTTAAAGAGAAAAAAACCCAGAATTGGCCAAAATTGGTATCGTAAATTGCAATTGGTGCACCACTACAAAATGCATAATGATTTGCAATAATTTTGGCATAACCACAATAAATAATAAGAATACAAATTGCAAAGTGATAAACCATAAAAATTTGGCAGTCCCATAATGTTTGCATGAATGGATGCCTGTCTCTGTGTGTCGACCCTGTGATGAACTGGCGACTCATGCAGGCTGTACCCAGCCTCTTGCCCAATGTCAGCTGGGATAGGCTCCAGCCACACTGCGACCCTGAACACATAAGCGGGTACGGATAATGAAAAAAATGAATAAATAGTAGAGCATCATTTATATTTACTTTACTGTACTCAGTCCACCAGGTGGCACTCTGAGGCCAAATCATGCTCCACAGCTCACTAATTGAGAGAAGCTGCGTCTGACTGCAACTAATTGCTCTCCCTCCTCAATCCATCATAATCTTACTTGATTTTAATATTTCATGAAATTTAGAAATGTTTCCCAGACACATAAGTTTAACTATGTTTCATTTTCACTTATTTTGAGTGTAACTATGAGATTTTCTCTTTGCATTTAAATGTAAAATGCCTATATGTTCAAGCTCACAGTGTCGGCAACCACATTTTTCTTTTTATTATTTAAATAAATGAGTCTTTGACGGAAATAAACAAAATGCAAATAAATTAATCAATCTTCATGAGCCTTCTTCCTTAAGATTGTATTCTTAATATCAGCCGTGTGGGGAACTTAAGGTTTTTGGAACTTTTTTATGTGGATAATTTTTAAATATGTATGTATTTGATATTTCAAAGAAAAATCTTTGTGAAACTTTGTTTTGGTGTTAACAACTTTTAAAGACTTTCGCCCATTCTGCAGCAATTGATGAGTACAAGCCACAAGATGCCACTACCAACCCGTCTCTCATCCTGGCTGCTGCTAAGATGCCGGCATACCAGCCCCTGTTGGATAAGGCCATTAAATACGGCATTGCAAAAGGCGGGTAAGTTCCCTGCAAATGAGAACAGAACTAAAAGGAATCCAGTCTTCAGTTGTATACCTGTCGGATCACGCAAAGGGTCAAAAGTGAATATAAACAGGAATCGTCAGAGCTGAATCACAATACTCACAGAGAAGATGGATTCACAGTTTTCGAGTCACATATCTGATTATTTGTCAGGTCAGAAAACCCCCCACAAACAACAGATTTCCATTTATTACTTAAATAACTTTTTAAATCAGCTTCTGGCCATGGGCGTAGATGAAAACAACATTAATGATGCTTAATCAAAATATTTCCCTTTCCACAGCAATTCTTCACTGATATTTGATTATTACTATAAGTAATGGCATAAGTGAAACTTTCTTTCACGTGATTGTTGTTCAATTTTACATGTCATCAACGGTTCATGTCTGTCTCGAATAGTGTGCTTAATCTATTTGGGTCAATTATAAGCAGTTGCACTGCTAGAAATAACATAGTCATTGGTTAAAGAAAGGGAAGACTTAATGTGTTTTGCAGATGTTTCAAAGTACGTGATTTCTATGTGTGGGAGTTAAGAGACTTTTCATTTAAGACAGGCAGTGTATCGTACTATTTTGTACCTCGCCACATAAAACTGAAATATTTAAGCTATTTGATTAAAAACATAGATTGAACATTAAAAACGGCCATTACATATTTTCTCCATACTGATTGTGACTATTTTTGGCTTTGTGCTCCTTACTGATTGAATAATAAATATCCAATATTTTCAAATCTGCAGTAAAGTAGAATGAGCTGATGGTTGTGGCGTTACGAATAATAACAAGAGCGCCAATCCATTTTCATAAATGTCCCTTTGAGTGCAACTCGGACATGAAGTTAAAAAACGTAATGGTATTTCTGTCTTTGTCCAGAACTGAAGAGGAGCAGGTAGCCAACACCATGGACAAGCTGTTTGTGAGTTTTGGCCTAGAGATCCTCAAGAAGGTCCCAGGCCGAGTCTCCACTGAAGTGGATGCCAGGTAGGTTTGGACAACAATGTGTTAAATAAAGCCGAGACACTTTGTACTTCCCATCTCACATGTTATTTTTAGTGCACATTTCTGTGTGTCACTTTAAGACCTTTAACACTAGCAACTACGCAAGTGAGGGATACACCCAGAGATCTTTGTTGTTGGCTGCAAGCAGTCAACAACAATTTTGATAGACTTAGTATTTCACCAGGAAGTGAATGATTGTTTTCATTTGCTTCTGCCTCACTTTAGACATACTGTCATAACTGTTGGAAAAAAATTAGCAAAATCTGAAGTTTTGTGGCAACTACATCACGGCAGAAAACAACCAAGGTGTAGGAGCATGTCACCCTAAGGGGGCTAAAAAGGTTATAAACTGCAAGATATGTAGGGCTGACTTGTCCTTGCATGGAGCACGTCCTTAATGCTGGAGATTGTGAAGCGGAGACACTAGTCACCTGTTTAGTTTAACATTCTGTTATAAAAGCAGTAAATGTCATTAAAAGATGTATTTTCATACATTTGGAATGAAGTATTCATCTTTATTAATGGTTGGCATGTGCCTAAGCTGAATGGATGCGGACATGTTTTGCACTTGGATGGCTGTTAAAGAGTCCTTAGTCGATGATGGACGATACACATCAGGGACATTCTGTTGGCCTTCATCAAACAGCAGTTTGTGTTGTGTTTTTTCAGGTTGTTGAACAAGTTGGTGGTTTCGCTCAGTGGCACAATCTCAACTCTAAAGCGCTCTTTGCTAATGATTTGTTCATTGCCAACTTCACTTGCCCTAAATCCATAATTATCATGATGATTATGTTCCGCTGCAAGAGACAAGTTTTTCAACTTCATCGCCACCCTTTAAATTTTCGTTTAGACCATCAGTCTATCTATTCTGTATTAGTGATAGTGATTTTTCAGTTTTCGTTTGCAGGAGAGTGTTGTTTGGGTGGTTACGCTTTTAAACATCGATATCACTCCAACATGTTCAAAATGAACATTGCATGAATCCAAAATCATGATTGAGATTAAATTGGATCAGCTGTGCAGCCCTGATCAGTTTATCAGATCGTATAAATAAAAATATTGTGTCTGTGTGTCTGTCTGCTCACCATAGTGACATTAACAGAGTAACTTCTTTATAGAGAATCAGGAAACATTCCAGGCATAAGTGGATTTCCTGACATACGTTCACCTACAGCTTTACAATGTCTTCACATACGGCCTTCCACAATATCTGAATTGCACGACTTTCCCACAGTGACGCCTGCTACTCACATGGATATAATATCTGAGGCAATTTGGTAGAAAATGTTTTTTATAATTCTTAATATTTAATAGTTTTTAAAATCTTTCTATACTTATTAGCCACGTGGATCCTGAATTATAGTTGGATCTCAATTTACATCATTGTGTGTCATGTTTGAGTTAAGGACACAATTATAATTTACTTTATAAGCACCAACATTACTTTTCAACAATTTATTTTGTAATGAATCAAAGCTTTTCCAATAAAAAGTGCTGGTTTTCCCTTGAATGAAGGAAAAGGTGGATGTACTTTACATATGAAATGATTAATGTCCAAAATAAGTAAATTGCCATAATACAGTAAATTTACCAGACATGCTTTACACTTGTGATTCCACCTTTTCCAATCAGCATTGGATTCAATGTCCTTCCTGATAAAGGATCTGTGGTAATCTAGATTTGAGTGTTGTCTTAAAAAGTATGTGTGCTTTAATAGTGGTCAAACTTCAGGCTTAATTCTTCTTCTTCTCCTCTCTACAGACTGTCTTTTGACCAAGAGGAAATGGTTGCTAAGGCCCTGAGACTCATTGCTCTTTACAAAGAGGCCGGCATCAGCCAAGAACGTGTTCTCATTAAGTTGTCGTCAACATGGGAGGGGATCCAAGCTGGCAGGTATGTGTATAAAATATTTGTTGGTTAGATTTGCCCGTCATCTTTTCTATCTTCGTCAGTAAATGGAGTTGAAGGGTTGGAACTAATGTCTTTGTGCTGGGTCTGCATCATGCATCACTGGCATTCACCTCAGACGATCACTGACTAATAATCATATGACTCGTGTCATGCAAATAATAAGACGCGTTAGAAACCTTTTTTTTACTGGTTGATAAATAAGTAAATTCTCAAGGTTCTGATTTTCCATATCTAATCCGCAAATTATCTTTTATGCTTGTTTATCTACCCCTACATACATTTAGGAAACATTTTAGATGGTGCCACAGTATCATATGAGTCCATTTATAAAGTTATAAAGCAACGTCTTGTTGTTCCACAATGCGTCTCCACCTGTTCTCCCACTTGTCCGTGACGTTTTCTGCGGCGTGTGAAACCTAAAGGGTAGCAAAGGTTAAAGGCGGAACAAATTGTGGTAGACGTATTAGAGGGACTGGTTGTCCTTGAAGAGGAGAGACTTGAGAAATTTTGAGCATACTTATCAAGTGTTTCTCTGTGATATAACAATAAAAGGCAGGGCTGCATGCATTCAACCAAATTACATTGCAATGGGTGTTCTGATCAGTAAGATTCCAATCAATGATAGATTTTGATAAACTTACAGGCCCATATACGGCTCCATTGTGTGGCTGGAACATCGTTCAGAGGTCGTAGTGAAGTACAGGTCCCTTTTTATTTCCCCTCCAGATGAAGTAGACAGCACAGGTCACACTACTCTTCAAAGGAAATTGTTAGAGGGGATCACATACTTTTCACTCTAGAGTGTTGACTGTTTTACAGAAATCTTTATTCCTCACAATGTTTATTCAACACAAAATGTATGAGTGGATTGCACCGATCATTTCAGTGTGCAGTTTCCTCTATGTACATTTAGTAGCTCTTATTCGTTCTTTATTATTAGCCACAAACTGACTAACAATTACATATTATTTTTATTATTACAACCCGTTGTGTCACCATGGCAAAACAGACGCTACGGCAATTATCACAGGCTCAATGACAAAAAAACCAAGCTTGTAAATGTGCAAAATCAGTTTGGTATGTTCACAAGTTAAATCTCTGTTAAATTTGTTTGGTAAGTTAAACTTCTTTTTAGCTTTAGTTCATGTGCGAAACGCTTTGCATGCTGCCAGACTTTGCACTTTACCCGTCAATTAATTAAATTAGATCCTAGTGAAAAATATTTCCGATAATGTTCCTTCAATAAACATCAGTAATACAATTGCTGTCAACATAAACTATGCATTAAAATATTCCTGATTCTATTTTCAGATGAGTTTTTTAAGAGAGATCTTTTTGTAGGTGAAGACTAGGGCTGCAAAGAATAATCCACGTTATCGACAATAATCAATTATGAAATGAGTTGTCTACAAATTGAATAGTCTATTAGTCGGTGACTACAACGGACACTGCCTCTCACACAGCGTAATAAGAAGGAAGTAAACATTAGCGCCATTGAAACACCATCGCGAAGGAAAACATAATAATAATAATAATAATAATAAATATACATTTCATTTATAATGCACTTTACATTTGGATCAAATCTCAAAGTGCTAAGACAAAGTGCTATACATCCAAGATGTGGGAGCCTTTCTCCCTCAACACAGCAGAAAAATGTTGTAAACTGCACGATTTGCAAAGCTGACATGTCCTGGCGTGGAGCTGAGGCATTTGAAGCGAGGCACTTGGGCTCTGTAGAAGATGAACGTCTCGTCTCGCTAAGCTACTTAGTTAGCTAGCTAGCTCTGTGTTAAAGGGTATGTACTTACACTTCTGTTGGGATTGACATGACTTGTGAAATGTAGTGAATTGTTAATGACGTCGAGAGTAACAAATAACTATTATTAAATCAGGATCATACTCTTCAAGTTACAAATGTGCCCCTACGTTAAAATCATTCACGTTACATTGTTTATGGAGACATGAGAGAAATTGTTTTGCTGGCTGCCGAGTGCACAACTCTGCACGTGTCCAAAGTCGGATGCATCCAACTTGTAAAAAATTTAACCTATTGTAGTTGTTGACTACAAAATGCAGAAAGCACTGACTGTTTTCTTTCCACCCTTGTTTATATTCCCAAATTTACATGGATGTTTGATTTGATTACAGAGAAAGTACTGTATTTTTTTTATATAGATTTTTTTTTTAGATTTATTTTTACATTTTATTTACCTTTTTATATCAGCAGTGATGTGATGCAACATGACATGACTAAATTACAGTTCAGCAAATACACTGTTGGTATAGCAACCTGTTTGGTTTAACAGTCTTATATAAAAGCCGTAAAGTTTGTTTGACATTTTGGAAATAGGAATTCATCTTTATTGTTTTTATTTCAGTTTGCATATGCCTAAAACAACCTAAATCTAGATTATAAAACTGATCGCAAAATAAGAGCCATTTAGTAATTGTGCATTTACTTTTATTTCAACTTAACCTTTATTTAACCAGGAGAAAAATATATAAATAAATCATCATTTAAATAA
>VRLP01002488.1:0-86966 GCA_009660295.1 Lophius piscatorius
TTATTTTATTTTTTATTGATGCTTTTATCTGCTTTTGCTTTGTAGCACTTTGAGATTTGATCCAAATGTAAAGTGCATTATAAATTAAATGTATTATTATTATTATTATTACAGGGGTTAGTACCTACCAAAGTGGTCTAAGAGAGGACAACTGGTGACAGGGTCATTGGCAGGCTCATTGATACCTGTGGGGATTGAAGGTTAGCCCATGTTTTCTGATCCCATAGTCAAGCTACTGTAGGACAAAGTAGTTAAAAAATCAGTGCATATGATTCGATTCAAGGATAACTATATTGTATATATCATATTTTACTCTAAAGATTCACATTTTATTCACTAGTGGGAGCTTTATCTCCATAAGCTTTCCGGACATAACTTCTCAACCGTTGGTCCAATTTACTCCAATTTTGGTGCGTATGTATCTACTCGAGGAGATCTAGTTTGAATACATCGTGTTTTACTTTAACAGATAATATTATTTGTTAGTTTGGTTCATATTTTTGACACTCGGTGGAACTTAGCTCAAAAAGTTTTTGGCCATAACTTTCTTCAACCGTTGGTCCAATTTAGTCAGAATTTACTGCGTATGTATCTACTCGAGGAGATCTAGTTTGAATACATCGTGTTTTACTTTAACAGATCATATTATTTGTTAGTTTAGTTCATATTTTTGACACTCGGGGGAACTTAACTCAAAAAGTTTTTGGCCATAATTTCTTCATCCGTTGGTCCAATTTAGTCAGAATTTGGGGCATATGTGTTTGAATCTTAGAGATGTATCTTATTTATATCACATTTGAGCCATATTTGAATCTAATAGTTCATATTTTACTCACTTTCATGAGTTTTTTTGTTTTTTTTACTGAAAATACTATGGAAATAACATTGAATTAACTGAATTTGTGGGGTTTAATTAGGGGGATTGCATGTAAAACGAGGAGTTGGGACTTTATGGGGCTATACCCTTGCAAACGCTTTTGGAGTTGTTCAGCTACTGCTACTTTTCTCTTTTTTAAAACCATAATTGAGTTTCTGTATGGAGGAATGGTCTCAGATCGTATCTCATCACACACTACAGAAGGAGACTATCTGAGACATTCGATATCAGGGCCCTCGAGGGAAAAATGAATTCACGGTTGAATGTTGGACATGGATAAGGTATAAAGAACCCAATCTTATTTTCTTAAAAACCCCTTTGACACTGACCTTTGTAGTTTTGGAAGGGAATGCCAGAGCAGCGTTGCTGGGTTTGGAAACACAGAGGCCAAGACAACACATGCAAGGGTATATTTTATTGATTTTATATCAGGTTTTATCTGCATGCAGTCCTATTATTTATCTCAGATCTCGTGAAACATGTAGCCTTGATTTGAGCTGACCTAGGCTTGACACTGTTAATCCTTTTGTTGGTTATTGTACTCTTACCAATGCATGTCAGCGCCCTTTTGTTCGTAGGTTCATAATCAAGTTTGCTAATGACTTTGTCAGCCTCCAGAAGGACCACAAGTTGAACCATGGTCGAGTCTAGGATTTGTGTCACTTGTGAAATTAACTGGTGTGAAACCTGCAACTTAATGTCTCGTGAGACAGAAGAGATCTTTATTGAATGCACAGGAGCCCCATTTATATGGCATCTTATATCAAAAACACCACAGAGAGCCATTTTAAGTAGTTTGGAACCATCCTAGATGTCAAAATTACCTTTTATTTAAACATTGACACTATATGCAACACGGTCAATAGAGACTGTCTCCTTGAGAAAGGAGACAGCATATAGGATACTGCTGTTTAGAAACCATGTTACCCCTCAGGCTCATCATAGATAAACTATCTCTCTGTGTGTCAGAGCAGTTCTCATTATTCATCATTACCAGTCCCGGATGGGCTTTAGTTATGTTAATTTTGTTCGTGGACTTATGGATCATATTAATTTTGAGAACTTTATTATAGAGTAGAATAGACCTAATATTATTGAATGACTGATTTTTATTTGCTTATCATATCTTCAAAACTCTTTCCTGTTTAACTACTTAAAGTCAGATACCTCATTGACTAGGTGGAGAAAATATTTTTCATCCACCATCATCATCCTGTCCCTGTCTGGTCTTTGTCTCATGTTCGCCTCCACCCCTCTTCACTGAGCTTAACGTGGTTCTCATGACCCAGGGTTTTTCTCATCTTTGCTGATGAGGTGTTAAGTAATCCTCGTTGTCTGTACTGCTGACAGACATCAAAATGATACCATCAGTGCTGCTGGCGCCTGTATGCATGGGTCTGTGCCTGTCAAGATGTCTGAGTGCGCCTGTATGTACGGGTCTATGCCTGTCAGGAAGTCTGACTGCGCCTGCTTTTACAGTGTTGCAGGGCAGAGACTTGATGTAGTAATGAGCTTCCAAGATTAAAGATAGTTCACGATGAGGACAGACTGTAAATGAAAATTTTTTCTTTTTCTACACTCCAATCAATCAATCATGAAGTTCACATGAAGCCTATTAAAGTTGACAGCAATGAAGATGAAGAAAATGTAAATAATAAAACCAAGGTTAGATACAAACATAAATATGTCTTTGCATATTAAATGTTGTACTTTTTCATATTGATTCCCAGATTGCATGTTGAGCCAGGCATCTTCTCTGCTTTACATATGGAATCAACGGAGGGACCAGAAAACAAATGGCTTTTTCTTTGATTTTAGGGGTTCATTTTTATTTGTCTCCTTCTTGGCTGCCATTGACCTTTGATTAGCAACCACTGCATTCATACAACCTCATCGCTGATCTGTGGTTTTCAAGAGACCAGAAGAGTAAGTTACTCCAAGGAACTTGAACCCTCAAGGTTAGGATTCATATTAGCACAGAGCCACGGACAGACTTGAGAGAGTCTTGTGAAGTGTTTTTTTTTTTTTACAAGCACTTTTTATATAACTATGGTGTTTTCTTACCTCGTCCACTGAGTTCTACCTGATAAAGATGACCTTAACAAGACAGGGTGATTTTTATGAGACTTTTGAGATCAAAAGAGGTCTATCTAGCCTATCCATCACATCTTTATATATATCACCACTAAATTCAAACATTGCTGAGATTTTTTTTTTTACTTAAAATATGTATGTCAGTTTAATTCAATTAGTACTGATGAAAAACTCTAACTGCAGTATTGAAATGATTGTATACCACTCATGCCTTTGGACATGGTACAATGTATTACTATGCAATATGTGCTGTTACTGGCAGCAAATAATAATATTTTCATTATCATAAAAATCTTTAAATGCTGGTTCTACAGGAAAAGTCTGGGGATCATCAAAAATACCAGGATATATCATCTGGGAACTATGCGTACACAAATTAATGCTAATTCATTCACCAGATGGTGAGATATTTTTCACCATACCAGTTGGATACAGAATGTGTTTCATAACAATTCATCCCCTCCAAAAGCGGTAGATGGGTATTTAGACTGATACAACTCTTTTAAGACCTATTGTATATTAAAAGCATACCCTGTAACTAGCTACAACAGTTTTGATTATCTCATGACAATGTTGGAGAGACGAGAATTTTAGTGGATTAGTCTTGGGTCTATGTCACAAAGTTAAACATTGCTTTACTTAGTTAAACTAATGTAGAAAACACTAAATTAAGAAGTTCAGTCTAGTCAATTTTATTTGTATAGCCCGGAGACACAAATCACAGTTTGCCTCGATGGGCTTTACAATCTGTAAATGATGCGACATCCTCTGTCCTTAGACCCTTAGTCCGGGTAAGGAACAACTCCCATAAAAAACTTTTTAATAGGGGAAAAAAGGAAGGAAACCTTATGAATGGACACAGAGTAGGGATCACCTCTTACAGGAGGGACAGACATCCAATAGATGTGGGGTGTACAGAGCAAATAAACAAATAAAACTTTAATACCGTATATAGTTCTAGCAATGATGATATTAAGTGGTGACATATTACAGTAGCAGTGGTACTATAATAAACACATGCAATAGTAGTATAGGTACAAAGTATTGGATATATGATTATTAGTGATAGTAGTAAAAGATAGCATCCAGCAGGGCATCGGCAGTATGCGGCCAAGACCCGGGGCTTGGTACAACCAAAAACGGGGACCGAGAACTACCATTATTCCTTGGAGTCTGCAGGGCGATACGACGCAAAGACTCCCGGCCACAAGGACTCCGGGGAGGGAATAGAGTTAGTGGTGCATTTATCGGTCATACATTTAGCAGTAAACTGTATAGAAATAGAGGTAGTCTAAGCCTGTGGAAGCAGAACTAAGAGCTGGTCCAGGACCAGCCTGAGCCAGCCCTAATTATAAGATTTGTGAAAAAGGAGCATGCAGTAGTGATGTAATGTCAATACATGGAGAGAGAGATAGAATTATTCTATATAACTAAGTATACTCATTATCTATCTGATAATTCCATCAGAATTATCAGATAGATAGAGTATTCTTAGTTATTGGTATATAATAACTAACAATTGTATTAGTTATTATATACCGTAATAACTAAGACAAGTTATTAATAACTAATAGGTATATAATAACTACTAGAATTGTTTTTTGTCGTCATGCTTGGGTATGAGATTCTCAGTGAAGCTCTCTTCTAATTAATTTTAGTTCTTAAATTTACTAAAAAGCTGGATATAAAAATGGCAGCGACCCCTTCTCCTCAGCCTGTGCTTCGAGGAATATAAGAATTAATATGAGTAGGTGATTTTTGCTTAATTTAGCCTAACATATTCTTCATTTTGCAGCAAGGTTTCTGTCATGCTTAATATGTCAATTTTATTATCAGTAATCAAATCTTTGACTAGTAAAGATTTGGATGAGAGTGACCTAATATTTAGTATTCCACATTTGTTTTATATTTCGGTTCTGTTATAATAGGTCTACTTTAATCTTTATTAAAGCAGTATGAATGCAATCACTTGTAATCAGACCAGGTATCCCACCATAAAGACCACGTTGTTTTGTGAAAGCCACCTCAACAGCAAGCGAAGACGGGTGTAAGATTAATATATAGCGCAGTAGTAATAACAGCAGCATCACACTGAGTGGCTCTCTGCCTCAGGCGTAAATCCTGTTACATTTGTCCGTCTGAGAACACATTCATGTTCCTGCTGGATAAGGTGCCTAAATTGCTGCCCCGCGAATGTAAAACAAAGAGTAGTTGCAGCTGTTTGATTTGAATCTGTTTTTATACTTCTCTGCTGTACGTATATTTCCCAGGTAACATCAAATTATGAATATGAATCTACAAAGGTAAATGGGTTATAAATCAAGATATTCATTTTTGCAAGTAAAGAGGCTAATTCACCTCTTTAGGTAGGATATTTTTGAAATCCCTTAATCGTCTGGCTGTGGGAAGACATTTTGATTTACACCTTGCATTTCCACTTCCAATGGGGATGTGTTTTTCCCCTCAGTGTTCAAGCTGACTTACAAATGCCCTCAGCAATCCATGGAGCCCTTCTCTGTGTACACCTTTCACTGAAAATATTAATTTACTTGTTCCCCGACCTCTGACCTTAGTGTATGTCATTGGTAAGTAAGACACATCCGGCATCAAGTCCTGCCCATTAATTTGCATGTTATGCCGACACATTCCTCATCCGGTTATGTTGATCTTCGAATTGCAAAATGGCAGTCAGAACATGGCAAAGATTAAAAAAGCATTTTTCATTGTAGTTAATATCATTTTTAATGACAAAGAATGTCCTCATGCTACTTTATTTCTATGGTTCTGAAGTGAAATACTTAATACTGGAATTAACATGGTTAAGGGACATATCATGTTGCTTGTAGGACACAGGCCAATGGATTACTAGAAGTGAACTTTATGTGGCTGGTCAGCTTTGGGACTAGCTGTTGGCAACGTCGACATCTCCAGATGTACCTAGAGCTCGTCTACTAAAGCCCTTTGAAACCTTTCATTTGTTCTGCAGCCTCAGTAGCTTGGTTGCAGGGATGGAACATGTCACAGGAGCTGGATGTCCATTGTGCTTTTCTCGGGGCCAAATGAAACGTCTCTCATGCAAATAAATCCATCTCAGGCTAACATCTGTGAAATCATGGAGCTTATTATCTTTTTGAAGATATCTGAATCCATAAACTGTGGCCTTTTATGTGAAGGTCTCAAGTAGAGGGATTGTAGGTTATGTAGCCAATATTTATGCTTTTTTTCTGAGTTTCTGGTCAAATGTTTGGCAGAAAAAATCTATTGATTGTTAAATTTTGAATAATAACCTAATTCCAGCCTGTTGTTGGTAGATTTAGAGGCTTGCAATAAGTTATTATTAATTGAAATCTACATTAATTTATTTTTTCCTTAACCTATGACACTATTGTGCCTGGTTTCTTACATGTTTTAAACTGGAGAAGAACAGGAAAATTTGCAACAATGTCTGTTCAAGATGATGCCCCACACAAAGTCTAGGGGTGTGGAGTTGAGAATAAAATGACGTGTTGAACACATTAAAAGAACAAGAGAGGAAGAAACAAAGAATGTCCAGAAGTAGGTTGTGACCCTTGATGGGTGTTTGTTGCCTCTGAGTGCTTTTTCTAGTTTGAAATTATGATTTGCTCTTAATATAACAGCGTTATAGTCATAAACTCTCCGAACTTTTGTTTTTGTTGCCATTTTTCAATAATTTGACAGATCTGAGAAAAATATTTTGTGAGACATTAATTGTTTTGTCCATTGAAGTAAAATTTTTGACCAGATAAAATGATTTTCCCTCTGTTTTGGCTGATGATGGGTCAACTGTATTGAATATGGGATGCATTCTTGTTGTCCAAAATCTGACGTCTGTACACTTTAACAAGCTGCATATCAGAACTAAAAATAACAGGAAACAGGACACAAAAGTAAGGCTGTTGTTAAGACTATTGTATATTCATTGGTGATAAAACTAGTAATCTTTACTTGAACTAAGGTCTACACACAGGAGTGAACAGGAAAAATGAAAAAAACAACAACACAACAGCCCATTTAACAAATTGAGAAAACGATAACCAAAGACTAGCAGGGTCAAAACAGTACTAAAGTTAGGCATAAAAAAAGGACGGTGTGAGGGTGACACAAGGGAACATTACAAACTGGCACGGACTAAATTCACAAGGAAGCTGATAAAAACAGGATGTGCAGAGAGTTTGAAAGAAGAGAGATATTCTATTCTATATTAAATGATTAGCATAGAATATAATTAACTTTAAATAATGTAGTGATAGGGCAGGGACCAGCAAAAATGTATTGATGAACATAAGGTATCTCAGTAATTTGAAATGTTACAAATGGAGCAAGACACCTATTTACTGAATCTTTACTCAGATTAGATCCAGTTGAAGTCATTTAAATTTTGTTCCAATTTTCCTAATGTAATACTTTATTGCTGGGGACTCTTATCTGTGGCTATGTCTTAACTGCTCACTTACAGAGAATGCTGCAGGCATAACTTTATGCTACTCTTTGAATCAAATTTGAAGATGATTATAGACTTTAGGAAATGTCCAATAGTTACTTCCCCAGCGTCCAGCGACAACCAGGATGTCCAGGTTGTAGACCAATACAAATGTCTCTTATTTTGTGAATAAAATTATGGATTAAGGATTGAATTAAGGATAATGTTTATAGAAAGAAAGAAAAAAATACATTCTTTGAACCTTTTTTTTTTTTTTAACTTTTTCTTATAAAATGATTATCAACAACTCTGGTGAGCACTTTAGCTGCTCTCTACCACTTTTTCGGTTGAAGCGAACACCAGCGTTGCATTTGATCCATGCTTTAAACTATCTATGATTTGCTGTTACATTAATACATTGAAGAAACTTAATCACAGTAACAATTACTCAGTTCCATTAAATGTCATGTTTTAGTACCAGTGACAATGAACCACTGCATCCAGTAACATGACCTCTTCTTAGAGTAATGCTGCAATCACAATAGATATGTGGGTTTCCTGTCACGGAATGTCAAAATTGTTTGACATTCCTTACATTATTCCAGCTGTTGTATCTATTTCAACAGCCCAGTAGGTCCTCAAGACTGGCTTTAAATGCTGTTTCATACGTAAGAACACTTAACCATTCTAAGAGTTAATTTTAAACTCAAATCCTCTTAGGTTGTTGATTTAGACACACTAACGTTGACCTTCACCTCAGACCTAAGGGTCTTCATGCTTAAGGGGGGTTGGGTGGTAGACAGTGGTAGAAAGCTCTGATGGATGGCCTAGATTTTCCACAGTCAGCCTGGGTCACATATCTCTTTCTCCTTCTCGGGTTCAATACTTGTCACTACATTTAAAGAAATGTATCGACAGAAGGTGAATACTTTACGTTGGTATAACCAATGTTTTCAAATGGAGGCATTTCTGTAAAATCTAACTAAGTACAACAACAAATCTTACGCGCTATTTGCCGGAAGGCATGTTTATCAATCTCTGGCTGGTGTTGCGCAATGTTTCCTCTCCCAACAGGGAAATTGTCCTAAAGTACATTGGCATTGTCTTGGGAAAGCTGTTGTGTGATGAAAGCTTCGGCGAGTCAGTTTGCATGAATCCCTTGTGCCGTAAAATGGCATTCAGACATTGAACAAAAATGTTTGGATTAGCCGCACCCCTGGGCCATACTTGAATATTATTCATCCCAAGAGAGGAAATGAGAAAATGTCCAAGGAGTTTCAGTATACTCTTGTCAAAACAATGACGTATATTATTCTCATATATTTCTTTCTATTTTATAATGTGACCTCCTCAGGTTTTTATGCATCTGTCTGCAGTATCTTAAATTTTTTAATCTTTTTTAGGTAACAAGTAAACAATAAGTTAGATATAAAAGAAACCCTTACAGTGACATTCATGGTTGATTGTTCATCAATACAGTTTAATACAAGAGTGAACGGTCCCGAGCTGCTACTGTTTCATGAGGACAACAGCGACTGGTGAAACTATGTTCCATAAATATATTACATAACATATACATTGAGTTACAGTTTTAATAAAGAAATCAGTGAAAAATTATACTTTTTTTCATAAGCCACGACTAGATTTGATCTGATATCTTTGCTGCTTCCCCCCGTCTGTATCGCTCCTTCCCTCTCTCTCTTTCTCTTTCTCTCTCTTCTCTATCTTTTCGAACCCTGAGTCTTGGATCTGCTCGAGGTTTCTGCCCTTTTAAAAGGCAGTTTTTTCTCACCACTGTCGCCAAGTGCTTGCTCACGGAGGAATTTGTTGGGTCTCAGTAGATAATTATATAAAGAGTTTGGTTTAGGCTCTTTCTGGAAAGCCCCTTGAGACAAATGTTGTGAGTTGACCCTATATAAATAAAGATTGATTGATTGATTCCATGCAGTGCATAGCAGAGATCATTTTCAATCTTTCAATTCATTCTTCATAAGCAATTTGAAACATGAATACGAATGGCAGACTCTGCCTCTACTATACTACTATATAGAGATTTAATTATATTCCCTAAAAGTCTTGGACATTATTGAATTGTCATTGCTGCGGTCACCATAGTTCCTTCCTGTTAAAGTGATAACTCCAAAACTATTTCATGTATCATTTGCAAAAAAATGTATCCGCATTGGGGGAGCTTAATCTCGAGAACATTTTGGGCCATAATTTCTTAACCATTGGTCCAATTTAGTCCAAATTTGATGCATTTGAATTACCTTGGGGACCTCTGTTTTATAAACATAATGTTTTACTCAAATATTTCATATTGTACTCACTAAGTGGAGCTATCTTACAATGAAACATAACTTCACATTTAATTCAGTCAGGGATTGCTTGTTCAATGCAGAGGACTTGGGCGTTTCGGGGATATACCCCTTGCCGTGAGAAAACAGCGTAGGCCTAGTTTAATAATGTATTGCATTCTGTGTCCCCTGCTTAAAATGCAGACAAAAATAGGATGGAGAACTTACTTTAATTTGATGAAAAAAAAAATCTTGATTCATTACTATCATTTCATTACTATCATTTAAGTTAAAGAAAGCTCAGTTGTTCATATTGTCATCTCTGCCATGATGCTATAGAACTGATTTAATGAAAATCTTTCAAGGCTTAACTCCACAGAGACTACCACAACTTAGTTTTCATTATTTTAACATGTATGGTGATATGAATCCTTGACTAAACTAAGTAATATAAATATCCACTTGATGAAAATATGTACTTTATTAAGAACAGTTAGAATTTTTCTACTGTTTTTGTCCCATGCAATTCTACTTAGAATATTAAGCATCTACGAGGGACTCTTCCCCTGCTCTGATTTAACAATAATCCTTAGATTCCTGATGACTGGCTTTGGTGTAGTTTAGCCCTTTATTTAAGGCATTACAACAGTAGTTAAGCAAGAGAGAAACGGCCCAGGATGTTTTTTATGGGGTTGTTTTTTATCACAACCCTGGTCTGTGTGATAATTAACTCTGAATACCCACTATATGGTGTCTCACAGGGGCAAACACACTGCAAATTAAGTAAACAAATGCAAGTAGTTAAATCACAAGGAAATTCAGAAAAAATCCTCATCAATGTTCATGTGCAATGTTTGGAAAACATGCTGCGAAAGCCACAATACAACGGACGTGTTTCCAGAGGACACTTAAAAGTTATGCATGTCTGGACTTCCTTAATACTTTATTTAAAGAATAGAATCAATCTCATACACAGGTTTCATTCGTTGTTTTCATCTGGTGTTTCTCACATATTCTTGGTGCATTGTTTAACCTTTGGGTCGTGCATTCATGTGACTTTTAATAAAACCTTAATCAACATGTGGGAACCAATTAATAAACTTTATAATGACCTTATCACACACAGTGCCCAAATTTACAATAAACACAGTGCATTAGGAAAGCTTGCTTAAGAAAACTCTTATGTACATATTGACTGCCGGTATCACCATGGTAACGTGCAGATGCCAGTCATGAGAACTACAGCTCCAGAAGCTATTATTTCTGCCTGTGCTAAACTTTGATCGAAGTAGAATCTGATGCATTTATTAATATTGGAAACTCCTTGATAAGCCATTTCTGTCTTAAATCAGTTGCCAAAGCTACAAGACTCCTTATCTCTCATGAACATTAAAAATATAATGAGAAGATAATGAGATAATTTCTTTTCTCATTATCCCCAGAAAACCACCATTTGTTGTACCTCACTTATAGATTGTTGTAGGTAACTTACTTACCTTTATTACCTTAATTATTTATATTTTTTTTTTTTTTTTTTTTTAGTAATGACTCATAACACACATGGAAAGCATTGTCTTGGCTTCTACTACATGTTCTGACGGTATCAAATGATTTGACATGGTTTGTAACATTCAAAACTGAATTAGGCAGAATGAAGATGATTTAGTGGATAACTGAGTAAAAAATGCTGTATATACAACTGACATGGAAAGCCCAGTTATTGTGCGAGTCACACTCTCCATATGTGCACCTTTAACCCAAGTCCTAAATCATTGTCACTTTATAGCAACTATAGTACCCAGCGATAGTAGTCTCACCGATGCTGGAATCAATTTGCTCTACAAAGGAAATACCATGACACCATAAACACTCGGAGCTCCATACTCTTGAAAGTTGCAACCTGTGTACAATAAAGCACATACAGTTGAAACTTGTCTTTACTGTGGAGAAAGAAACAGGCCCAGCTAATCAGCTCACAAAGTCAATGGGCCATAGACAAGTTGTTGTTAAGGGGAGAGAGAACATTAAGTGTCCATCTCAGTGACCCCTACATGCCATGTCTGACCCTTGCTTACGCACACAGCTGCCTTACCACCATAACTGATCTCACTGGTTGTACACTTAGTGGTAAATACCAAAATAATATTTAGAATTTATGTTGTAAGACTGTAGGATTCATCCGCTCAATGAAAAAGAAGATAGTAATATCATCAGTCAGGAAGTGTGGCTGTGCAGTGTGTTCAAGGAGCTGCACAGCTCTAAAGTAATGAACTCAGGATTATAAAAGTTATTAAAGGCTCAGGTTCCTTATTTTTCCTTAGTTTACATTTTTATTAAAATCATGTAAAATGTTTAGTGTTTTATAGAGCCTGAAAAGTAAATGAAGAAAACATTGTGATTGTTTTCAAGAGGCCGTTGACTAAAAAACATAATCCACTCTGACCTGTATGGTTTTGAAAAGGTTCAAAATTTTCTAATTTCACATCAGGTTATGCATGTGAATATTTTCTGTTTACTCAGGTCAGAAGGTTATGGGTTCCTCTGAGCCATGTTACAATGTGGTGACGATAGAGCATAATGCCCTCAGTGGACTGACACTGGGCTGGCTATCCACCGAGCCATGTTATTGCTCTAGGTCAGGAATGACAGGAATTGAAATAATGGCCAATTGCCTGTTTGTAGCTTCATATTGTTCTTGATTGTTAGCCTTTTGTGGACCTATGTGTTGGTACCTTCTGTAACAGTAAATCTGTAAGCCCCTTGAACGCTGCACTGACATGTGACTGGAATGTGTCCATTGCTTGATGCTTGGGAAGTTTTGAGTATGGACTGTAGTGAGAAGTGAAACATTGCAAAACGTTCACATTGAAGCTTCGTCTGTCTGAAAATAGAATATCTGAACAAGTTTTTTTAATTTAGAAAAATGGATAACATCCTCATAGATCTCATGTAGAACATTTATGGTTATAAATAGCTGCATATGTTGATTGGCAAATCACTTTTCATTGCAGTTGGAGATTTTTATCAAACAGTGCATGGCAGTATTTTATAAGTCAGTGTTTTTTCCTTTAGGCAAATATGGTGGGTTGAAGGAGGATTTATAAGTTGTGGATACTTCGAAGTGATTGGATAGATGCTCTGTTTGATAGTAATTATCTTAAATGTTCTTGGTTTGGTTGATGTTGGTCTTGTTTGCATTAGTTTGCCATATGTGGGGATTTGGATTTCCAGTATACAGCTGTCCTTGAATACCTCACAGCTCTGAGAGATGTGGGGTAAATTGGAACTACAGTAAATACCCTTGTTCAACCATAGATTTCCTGATGATCTTCTTTGTCTTTCGGATGTTCCCTTTAGGGGTCCTCACAGCTTATCATGTGTTTCCATGTTACCCAGTCATCTGTCACACAAAACAACTGCATGTCCTCTCTTACCACATCCCAAAATTTTTTCTTTAATATTCCGCTTTTTCCCCCGCCTGGCAGCGACATCGCCACCATCCTTTTACCAATATATCCAATATTCCTCCTTTTCACATTTCCGAACCATCTCAATCTGGCCTCTCTTACTTTGTCTCCAAGACGTCCAACCAGGGCTGTCCCCCTGATGTGCTCTTTTCTAATCTACTGATACTGTTGAACAATTTAGTAAAATTTTCCACTCCCTCCTGTCCTAGACACCTCCATACCTCTACTGGTATATCATCTACCTTTCTTCATCCTCTTCAAAGCTGCTCTCACTTCAACATTACTGATCCTCTGGACTCCGTGTTTTTCAGGTCTTACACCTTCCACCCTTCTCTCTCTCATTTTCTTCATTCATCAGTTCTCTAAAGTACTCTCATACTTTCCTCACTTGTAAGCACATTTCCATCTATATCTTTAATCACCCTAACTTGATGAACATCTTTCCCTCTCTGCTTCGCAAATCGGTACAAGTCCTATTCTCCTTCCTTAGGGTCCAATCTGTCATAAAACTCATCATAGGCCTCACATTTAGTCTTTGCCACCTCACTGTTTTCCGTACTTCTCATTTCTTTCTCATTGCCCCTGTCTACTTCCTTCATCACTCTTACTATCCAGCTTCTTCTTTGCTTACCATTTACTCTTCTGAACCTGCTCATTCATCCAAAAACCTCCTAATTTTGTTTCTTCTGCCCAAATGACACACCAAGCAACTTCCTACCTGTCTCCCTTTTCAAATTCCCTGTGGTTTCCCAGTACTCTGGCTGTTCTTCCCTACCACAAAGAGCCTGTCTCAACTCCTCCTTGACGATTACACAGAGGCCTTCCTTCCTCAACTTCCACCATTTGATTTGGCTTCTGCTCTACCTTTGCTATTTTCCCTTTTTGTACAACCAGTCATCCTACATACTACAATTTTATGCTGTCTTGCTATTTTCTCCCCTGTCACCACCTTGCAGTCTTCAATCTCTTTCAGGCAGAATCTTTTGTATACAATATAATCCACCTGTGTGCTTCTACCTACGCTATTATATGTCTCTTAAAATACATATTCGCCACAGCCATTCACATTCGTTTCACAAAATCTACCACCATCTGTCCTTCCACGTTACTGTCCTTCATCATAACATCATACTTATGCACCAACCACTACTCCCTCACAACTGGGAATGCTCTCCATCGCTTCATCAAACTCACTCCAGAAATTTCTGCTTCAAAATCACCCCTACCCCATTTCTCCTCCCATCTACCCCATGATAAAATAGTTTGTACCCTTCTCCAATACTTGTCGTCGTGCTGCCTTTCCACCAGGTCTCTTGGACGGCATTTAAAGTTCCGACTCTCACCCCTACGCTTTCTTTCCTCATCTCTCGCTGTTTCCTGGCATGTCTTCTCTCTTTCTTTCTTCTTTCTTCTCTCGTTTCGTTCTTTTATGGCTGTTGTCTGGCTTCAACCCCCTTAGTGGTTCGGTTGACCCTAAAATTCCAAGTGACACCATTGCAGAACGTAAATGTTGTAAATTAAATCCCCACATTGACTTTGAAATCTACATTCTATAAGGAAAATTGGTGAAGGAAAAGTGCAAGGCAATCTTCTTTTTTTTATATCAACAAAAACCGTAACAACTCTGGCATGGCTTTGCACTGTGGACAGATTAACTTGCCCTCCTTTTCCAGTTACTCCTGAGCTAGTTTCTACTAGGAAATGTAATGATTTTGAAGGGTGTTTTTTTATGACACAGTTCAAGGAATCAGACATACTGTTAACCGATGAATCTCGTTCCATCACTGAAGTCTCCCCTGAAATGCAAACATATATATCACTATAACCATCAAATACAAACCTCTGCAATGTCTGTGCCACTGTAAGGAGCAAATCAGTAATCGGATGCATCAAAATTTTCTCCAGATAAACAAAGATAAGACCAAAATCATTGTGTTTGACTCTTGAAAGAGAGAGAGAATGTCAGACTTCACCTTGAATCCCTTTCTCTTTTAAGTAAGTCAAGTAAGTAATCTTTGTCTATCCTTGTTTCAGATCTAAATGTCCACAGCCACATCAAATTAAGAGCCTCCTCTGCCTATAAGCATCTGAAAAACATTTGAGTGAGAAGAATAATGTCAGTGCTAAACCTTGAGAGGCTCACCCATGCTTTTTGATTCTAGTCGATTAGATTACCACAATGGTCTTTTTGTAGACCTTTCAAAAGATCCGTCCTCAAAACAGTCCTTTTTAAAAACTGCTTACGCCACTCATTAAGGACAGAAAAAAAATAATTTTTAAACTATATTTGAAATCATCTTTAATTTTAATTTAATTTTAAATTCCTTTTATCTTTACAACTCTTGACACTTTTGTATTTTCAATCAGCCTTATATGTGTGTACTGTTTTATTGTAAATCTGTGCAGTTTATGTTTTCATTGCTCTGTAAATCACTTTGAATTGCCCTGGTGTATAAAATGTGCTATTCAAATAAAGTTGCTGTTCCCTGCCTGTCCTACCACTTCTGTTTCTGTTTAGGCTACATGATGTTAGCTCTCTATTAACTCAGTGGACCTCCTAGTTAGCGCTAAGTTGCTAACTTAGCATTTAGCTTAGCACTTACTATAGCTTAAGCAAGCTTAAGCTAATTTTAGCGTATAGCAAGTCCCATAATCCCCCAAGGCAGCGATACAAAATAAATATCCGGGGTCTGAAAGGCCTAGACCTCGCTTGTCGTGACAAAACCTGTCGCTAAGTTAGCGAGTTTTGATGCAGCTCAACTTATAAATCACAATGCTTGAGAATGCTTCAGAAATTAGATTGTATATACGTCAGAATCTAGATCGCGATCTTTTTACAATTAATCAGCCAGTCCTAGGATCAATTTTACATTTAACACACCTTCTCACTACATGAGAAGATGGAAACGTTTATTTGATGCTTGTTAAATAAGGAAAAAAATAAAATTACCCAAAGCCTTGCCTAACCTAGAAAGTCCTTAGTGTTCACACATATGTTCTGGTGCAGGACTCAAACATCTGTTTTCATTTGGCCGGAAATAATAGCCTCCAGTCTGACGGTACCTTTTCCCCTCCTTACACAGCAAAATCATAATGGCTTGATCCTTTGATTATAGTGTTGGGAAAAAAGCACATGAGTTTACCTTGAGGCGACAGTGTTGGCATAGAAAATGTTCTTTCATGGATAGTCGCGAAGAAGTGGGGCTTAATGAGGAGTATCACAGCATTACCAGCAGTAAGAATGTTTAAACATTTTCCGTCTTCCTGGGGCAGTCACAGCTCACTAAAAAAATTCTAACCTCATCAAACCAACACATATCTTGATATTAGTCAAGTCGTTCAATTGTGTGATAGATGTTGAAATTATGGTCCAATGCAATTTGTAAATCGCATACAAATCATATACAACTCATTTCAAGACATGCATATCTGAAGATTTATCAATTGACTGGTGGTGAAATTTCAGTATCCTTACTTATAATACAATTTGTTAAACGATTGATTTGTTCATTAACAGATATATAATCTTCTGAAAAGTGATGGAAGCCTTTAACTCAGATACTTACTTTTGCCTGGGGCCATTGTAAAGAGATCATCAATGTTATTCTAATTTCACCTGTCAGTGGACATAGTATCGTGGCTGTTAGGTGTATGTTGTTAGAGTAACTATATCATGAATTTGTGTACATTCTCATTCATGAGTTCATGGTAATCCTTTAATGTTTAATTTGAAGTAACTGGAACTCTTGTTCAAAAGTTTAAGACGTTTCACCTGTCAGGAGAACTGAGGAGGCCTGTTGGATGAGAAGAGAAACTACAACTTCTTCAAGTCCAGTTGCCTCAAATTCAACCTTCAAGGTTTAACATGTAATCTGTAAACTGGGTTTGGCATCACAGTGTCATAGTTATATTAACTTTGTGCTGGTTCTTCAGACACCCTTATAGATACATGGTTGGTACACAACTTCGTAAATCCAGTAATCATGTCCAAGCCGATTTCACTGACCTGCATTGTGCCTCTGGTCGGACAACAGCATTAGCAAAATAGTTCCAAACATAAAGATATTCAGTTAATCATCTTGATTTATGTGACCTAAGATTGATGAAAAACTACTGTGCCTCTAAGGCCAATTTAAAAAAAAAAAAAAAAAACGACTAATTATTGATCTGCTAAGCAAATAATTCAACCTTATATCCAAAACGACTGTTAACTTAAGGTTAATTGTGCAAAGCAAGCCATTATTCAAATAAATTCATCTTTCCAAGTGGTTCTCGACCATATTTCTATTTGGGGTTCCTGGAAGTCTGTTATGTTGGAATTTTCAGTGATACACCAGATATGTTCTCTCAGTGCCATTCTTCAGGGCAGCAGAGCGTGACTACAGAAACTCTCTGGAGACAAGTGATTTTTTCTGGCACTGCTTTCAGGATGAGTGTAAAGAGTAAGTAGGCCATTAAAGGATGGACGGTCATGGTTTTATTTACTGAAGTTCTAGAGAGGGAGTCCAGAAGCAGTCTGGGACTATTTTATAGTGGTTAACTCCAAGAGGGTCATGTTTTAGTGCGGCTATAGTAATCTTTGGGAACTCTGTTGCTCATGTAAAACACTCTGACATGAAATATTTTTAAATTTTATTTCTATTCCGTTTTCTCTGTTAGACATGCATTTTCTATTCCATTTCTCTTTGCACAGCCTCTTACAAAATGACATTGATGTTTAAATTGGGATGGATCTCAGTCAGCTCCCTGGTGAGATGGTTATCACTACACAACAATACCAGTCTTTGAGTGGTGACTCTTTTTCACCAAAAATGATGAAAAACTTTATTGAAAATCCTCTGGAGAAGTTGTGAAATAGCTCAATTAGTCAAGAAAGCCTACCTGTGGGCTAGGCACAAACGGCAGACTCAGATGTAGGTTAAAGAAAGTCTACTAATAGTGTAAAACATGCCTATAGGTGAAAAGAAGGCCCACAACAATCGGAGTTACTTTAGGGTACCAAAAATAGCATGGAATTTATAGAAGCCCCCTGATACTTTGAAAATCAATAGCCCCGTAATTGGTTTTCCGCTTTTCATTACTGCCATTAGTGGTCTGTTCACAGGATACTGAGGTTTTCCACAGCATGTTAGCATAGGAATGTCTGGGTTATATGCTGCAGATGGTTACAAGCTGGATTTCTATATTACAGAAGAGCTTGCACTGCATTGCCAAAGCCATTTAAACACCCAAACGTTAAACTTCTTACTGATTCTTGTATGTTCTTCCAAAAGACATTAATCTTCTTTTATCTCAACTCATCTGGAAAGACCTTCAGAACAGAGCTATAGAGATTTGTTTCCATTCACTAGAGCATTAGTGATGTCCAAGAGCAATGTTGATGTTTATGAGTTCACAAATTTGGTGCTCCACTTCCTCTCGAAGGTGTTGAATGGGCCCCATGAGATGTCAAGTCTCATGGGCACATAAGGCGTTCCTTTATGGACCTGGCTAAATGTAAAGATGAACTGTCACGTTGAAATAGAACAGGTTCTTCTCAAAATTGCTGACACAAGAAAATGCATGTTATTGTCTAAAATTTGATGTAGTATTGTAATTTTCCCCCCTTCCAGGCTTTTTCAAGGTTATTCGTGAATCTGGTCCTGTACATTTTAAGAATGTTAATTTAATATAAGAAAGATGGAGGTCTCACTCTTTGTCTGTAATGGAGATTCCAGTGAATCTCGATGCATTTTTTACTATCATTTTTACATGAAGAATATAGCAAAAGCAAATATTGTCATGAACATGCAGCCTGTGAAAATCTCTTCCACTGATGAGGGACACGATGAGAGGATGATCCAACAATCATGTTGACAATTACTATTAACACGTTTTATTTTCTCCTGAAATATGTCATTACAGATGAGGTGAACCTTCTGGAGGAGCTTTCTTTTCAGCTGTCGGACAGCAGTAACGCTTCCGTGATAATGGATGACCACAGGTGTCCGGTCCTGCAGGTGGGACAGTACTCCAGCCTGGTTCTCCCTCTTCGACAGCTCCTCCCTGACAGGTCGGGTTTATATAGGGCTACAACAGTAAATTTGTTCCAGTATTATTTTATACTTCTATACATCTGTCTATCATCTATAATATATGTGATAAACAAGAAAGCAGTACATCTCCTGTTTGAAGAGAAAAGGACGAAATTGTATTTAATGCATGTTATGTAAGTGGAACAAGTTGGTACCAGTGGTGGAGGATCATATCCTAAATGCAAATTAAAGTTTTAACATGAAATGGAGATCACTGCTATGCTGATTTGTATGAATGACAGAAATGAGAAACCAGTAGTTCAGTATAGTTTCCCATTGGTATTAATGTCTGACAACATAGAAAATCTCCTATAGGGATAACCCTGTATCTGTTTAACACAGTAACTCTATAGAAACTGTAAAAAAATAAAGAAAAAAAGACTAATCGAGTGTAGTTTCAGTTTCCCTGTAGTTTCAGTTTGGTTAGTTATTAATCAATTTCAGTCTTTGAGTCATGTTAATAGGTTGTTCTGTGTAAATATTTAAGTTAACCTTTTATAGGATTTCAAGTAATAAACGGGACGTATACTTTGATCTTTTCCGCCTTTAGTAGCCAGTTTAATTCAGTTTTAATTCTATGTGTATCTGAAATGCTTGGTTTTTCAGATATCCCAATAAGTCCCACGCTACTGAATTTACTGTCTCTTGGGGGGATGTGAAGATCAGTGATATCTTTCTCGTGCAAACTACCATCTCTGCATTGAAGATTCTCAAAGGAGGTCAAGAAGTAGCAGATATGCACATTTAAATTCTCCCTTCGTTTTAATTACACCCATCAAATTTTAATACCGTCCTGTGAAACTGGTAACCGCGGCAAACATAACTGTCTCCTTCTTTCTTTTAAAATGACTGACCACAGTTTGTTAAAGTAATAGCTGGTACGTCACTTTCTTTGTTGCCTCTCGTAGAGATTCATGAACCTGGCATTATGACTTACTAATTATTGTAAAATTTGATGATAGATAGAAAATGAATTGTCCCACTCTCTGTAATGAAAATGCCAATTAATCTCCTCTTCTCACTTAATTTTTGATACATTCTATGAATAGCCTATACATATTCATTGTTGATTCACAGAAAATTATACTGAGCTTAAAAAATCTAATAAATTGATAACTACATTTAAGAAGGCCTTGTGGTATCATGTTAAAAGTTATATTGCTGAATGGTGTGTCAATGCCCGTGTTTGTTTGAAGGTTTGCAGATAAGTTCAGTTTGTTGGTGCAGCTGCAGACTCGTCAGAGAGAAGAACATAATGTCTTCACCATCCTGGGCCCCAACAGTTTTATTATGCTGCAGCTTCAAATAAGTCCTCATGGAGTCACCTTCATAGGAAAACGACAACAACACTATGAGTGAGTCCAGATTCTGATTATTTTACTTACTCTTAACTTCTGCAAATTCAGTAAAATATTAAGACATGCACAGGATATGTGTTGAGTGCCAAGAAACCCCTTTCCAGAGATTGCAAGGACCTTTATTTATACATTTTGGGTCCAGAATTGTTCAAAATCTACCCGTGAAATGACTTCACTGCAATGTACATGCTTTTTGCCTGCCCACTATCCCATGTTATTGAAGGACCACTCATGCTTATTCCTGTTTCTTGGCTAAAGTGTGTGTAAATGTGTCTATGAAATAAACAAAATCTCAGTGCTTGCAGAGTGTCTGTGTGCATATTTGGACTGTGTGCAAATTGGCGGTCTCTTTATTGAAATGATTTATTAGGTTGCTCTTGGTAGTTTCCTCCTCTGTCGGAGCTGGGCAGAAAGAAATTCAGCTCTGAAAGACAGACAGATCTGGGCCAAAAGATAGACACACACACATACTGTTCATTCTTTGTTAATTCAAATCCAAATACTGCTACCAAGGTCGAACAATTTTACTCCTCTTTCTAGCCATTTCCTTAAAAATTTATATTTTGATCCAGATTATTATGTGTATCTGTAAACATAGAACACACTGATGGCTATCAATACACATATAATAAACTGTTAGATTTTCTTTTACATCAGAATTTGTGGATTATTTCCTAAGAAATTAAAGAGCATAAAGTAGCATTGCTAAGTGCAGTCACGGAAAAACTACTTAGATTTAACTCCCAATCAGTATTGACCATATTTTTAAAATCTGGTGTATCCTCTTACACCCTTGGTGTAGATAATAAGATTACATAATGGCCCATGTTTTTCTCTTTCAGATTCTCGGTCAGTGGTCTCTCTGATGGAAAGTGGCACCATGTGGCTGTCAGTGTCTCTGCCAAGCAGCTTGCACTGTATGTGGACTGCTCCCTGCTGGAGAGCGTGGACTGGGTGCACCAGGATATGGAGATCAGCACTGACAGCCATCTCATGGTTGGCGGAACCATCGAGGGCTTTGGGGATCCATTTGAAGTGAGTGCCACTGTATTTACCAAAGATTGTAAAGAGAAACTTTAAACAACACAGGAGAAGCCTGGACATTTAGACCATCACATAAAATAATCAATCAAATCACACACATTTTACATTTACAAGATTCATCAAGCCTAATTCTACCAGCCTCAGGTCAGTCTTTAGACTGATGAGGTAATAATCTTCATAGTTTTTGAATGGCCTTGTTGGATTTTATAGTATATTTGTATATAGCATGTTTGTGTAATAATGACACATGTAACCGGACGGTTATGTAAAAGACAGATGCTATTTTAGACCATTCTTGTTAGTCTATACTCGTGTAGACCAATTCATTTGAATTGAGTCCAAGAAGACAGGCAGCCCGGCTCATTCTTACACACAGGAGAAGAAATACTGCTAGGTATTACATAGTCTTTAAGCCCCTAATTCTTAGAAACCATGCATTTGCTTTTATAGTATGTATTGTCTTGCTCTAACCACAACCTTGGTCAACTTCCAAGCGTAAAAAGCACTGACTGTTTCCTGGACATGGGCCCTATTTTTTTTTGTACATTGGCTTTTGTTATTTAATTAATTCTACAATATGTGAATGTTGATTATCATTGCAGTGACAGGAGGCAAGTGTGTGAAACTAAACTAGTTCTTTGGTCTTCAACTCACCCAAATTCTACTTAGGGTACCATGTTGGCTATGTTGCCCCCATGGCTATATGTACAGTCTATATTAAAAATGTTTGTATTAAACTGTCTTTTAAAAGAGTCCGACCGATCCCCGGTTCAAGTAGGGCCCACTTCCCCGAGATCACCACGCGCCCGAGACACGCCAAGCCCCCTAACCCAGACCCCGTCATATGCCGGAGAGACCAGGAGCCCCCAGGGCCACACCCCCGAGGGAGCGCGACAACCATGCTTTACTTGATCCCTGACCAATCCGGTTTGGATTCAGTCCTCATTGTTCCACATATTGATTTTGCACAGGTTTAACGTTCGATTTCCTTACTGACGCAACTCTCCCCTTTTATCAGGGCTTGGACCTTGTACTAGAAGGAAACTGGATTGTGAACTTTTCACGGCTTGGTTAAAACAAATAATTAAATAGTTAAATAAAATAAAGCTGAAGAAAATAAATAATTCTGAGTAATAAATATAAATGTTTAAGTAAAAAAAACTTAAACACTTGGAGTTCTTGGTTCTTGAATGCAGAATGTAACATCTGACTTTTTTGTTAAAAGACTGAACATTTATACGCGTCTATTGGCAGGCTTGACCCATTCCCCACCGCTCCACTGAGTCGTAATTCAATTAAGTACAAGAGGTAACTGTAGCCGCTTGGTGTGTTTTGAGTTTTTCTTTTCTTAGTTTAGAGATTTTACATTCTTCTGTTTTTGTATAGAAGGACTTCAAGATGTATTCTGTAATTTGCTGTAGAGATAAATGTTCTGCCACAGAATCTGTTTAAACTTTTATTTTAGTTTATTAATCTGTGATCACCAACTAAAGAGACCGTTAGAATTTTTTATACTTTAATGTGATTTGTGTCATGACTCATGATTCTGGTTTTTGTTTGACTGATTTTATTGACTTATTGTACTTTGGTGCTTCCATCTGTGCAGGGCCATCTACGACAGCTAACCTACATCATGGATGACCCAGATGCTGCCAAGCGGCATTGCAGCCACCATACACCCCGTTGTGGAGAAGCTGCCCACAGGCCTCCCCGCTCCCCACGTACCAACAAAGCCATGGAGGTGATTTAAGGCAAAAAAGAAAAAAAACAGAAGCACAACTTCTATCCTACCAAGCATAATGAATCTCATTAGTGGATTTCTAATGGACTCCTGTAGCTCTTTTCTGGGGAATTTTATAAATGTGACTGTTTGGTTTAGTCTTGGACTCTGTTTTAGGTTTTTAAATTTAGAAATGATCTCCTGTCTTTCCACACAGAATATTCTTTTGTCTTCAAATGAACTGGGGGATCTGCTGGGGAATCCTGAGAAGGAGTCATTTTTGAGCTTTGGCAAAAGAGTAAGTGGAATAAACTTCAGATAAAGCTTGCAGCTCCCTCTTTATTTTGGTCTAAAAAAGAAACTCCTTCCTCCCCATGCCGCAGAAATAAATCACTCATACATGCATGGTTAGACCAGCTGCATCTTGGAGCTGTACCTGTGCATAGACAAGCAGCTTCAGTCATACATTTACACCGACCACTGTTCTGGTTTCCGTCTCTGTGAAACCACCAGTCCAGCATCTGTCACTGATTAGTTCAGCAGTGCATAGCCTGAGACGTCAGAGACTTCAGCCAGCCGTCCCACCTCTGGTGCTTGGCTGACAGGTTGATTTTGGATGTGCCTTTGTGTGCATAAGTGATTGTGTGTGTGTATCCTGCCAGACCTTTCTGTGTTCTGGTTCATCGTTCTGTCTGCTCCCTGGTCCCTGCTGTGGCCTGAGATTGCTTCATCTCAGTGCTGAGTATTGATGATAAAAATTTAAAGTGACTCGTACACTTTCACATCACATCAACAATCCATAATGATTGGGCTGAAATTATGCAGTCTTGGTGTTTATGACTATAGACACTGCAGATTAATCTCTCAGACCAAACAAACTGGTGTTTACACTGACACTTACAGAACGAAGCATGTTACTTGAATCTGGTCAATTAAAATGGAAACAAGACATTAATCGTGGCCCTGTTGGAAAGCAAAGGTGGTTGGAATTTAAATCATTATTTCAATACAAAATTACTCAAAATGAACAATGCTCTAGCTTTATACAGCAGTTTGGAGCCAGGAGGAAGGAAGACTAAAATATGCCATACTGTACTGTGTGCTGCCCATCAGCTTTAGAGTTTCTGCATCTCGATAGCATTTGGATGCCTTTGTGACAATATGTACAACAACAGACCCTCCATTTGTTTTATGTTGTAGGGAATGTTTGCAGGAACAGGCTTAATCAGAAACCCATCAGCAGGCTACATCTCTTTCTTATTATGTGTCTCTTCAGTCTTCATCTGTTTCTGTTTATCTGTTTTTTACTCTGTCTGAATGCTTTCCCTCTGGCTAGATGTCAATGCCTGCACATCATTGCCCATCTGTTTGTTTGTTTGTTTGGTTCTCACTCACCAGCTGTCTTCTTCTATAATTCCATGGCAATGCCTGAAAATCAATCAGTTAACCAAATTGCTTGTCTGCTGCACCGTATGACTTAAAAAGACTTAAAAAATTAAAACATGTTGACCATTTTTGGATATCAGAGCCCTGGAATTTATTTGGATATATGATTTTAAACATATTCATATAGAACCATCCAATCCAGCCCCCATTGCATTTTAGATTTGTAGCTATCATCCAGTATTCATAAGCTGTTTGAGATCTTTTATTGAGCCATCTAAACTGTTTTCGTCAGATTTTCTTTACAGCAAAGTGAAATATAACATGCAATTGTATAAATAGCGCATTGTCTCTAAATGATTCAACTCTTTAATGACCAGCTAGCACTTTCGTAGAGACTCTGCAATGACCTTCTGCAAACATGATGCGTAGCCACACATCTCTGGCGGCGTTCCTGATGAATTCTGCCCCATTCCTCATGGACAGTTTGATAATATTCCTGGGCAGTTCAATAATATATAAAGTTAATGTTCTTCTCCAAATCCAAAGTTTTTTTTATAGGGATTTCAGTAGTTTGCCCACTCTTTATTTGAAAGTTGCAGGGCCTTTTATGAAACCAAGGTTTGGTGGACTGTTCGAGATCATTTTCTTTTTTGGAATGTCCAGCGACGCCTAAGACATTTCTTCAAGGGTTTCCCAATGCTTGACGGAATCTATCTTGCCTTCTTCACAGTGCCGAACAATATCCCAAAACGTCTGTCTTCTGTGTTTTTTCTGGATGGCTTTAGTAACTGGACACGACAGTAGTGTTCTTCTTGGAATTTGGGCATAGAGCCTGTTAGGCCTGAACAGGAAAAACTTTTGACACTATTGCTAAAGTAAGTCTTTGAAGGGTGGTGCAGTATTTGAACAACATCTGATTTGGACGTGTCCTTTCACTCTGGATGCTATTAGGGGTTGAATAATTCTGAGCGTGCAGTTGTCAGTAAAGCCTTTTGTGTTTAAAGTTAAAAAAAAGTAAAGCCGCTCTTACAAGTCATTGGAAGATGACATGTTTTATCTGTAATACTCCGATACTTCGTATCAGCTTGATAGTTCACCAACTATCCAGAGTTTTTCCAGGAAAGTCTTGAATTTGATTTAGTATTATAAACATTAATTTCTGCTTATCATAAGAAAGAGTGAATGAAGGAGTAATGCTGGAAGCATTCTTTGTTGTTTTCTGGCTTCCTGTTTCTCATTGAATCGACACAGACCGGACCTGTGGAGCTGTACTTGTCCTGTCTCTGGGTCTCCTCACAATCTGCATGTAAAAAAATTAAATAACACATTTCATTAATAAGTACTATTTCTAATGTTGCTGTCTTTGAGACGTAACATTTCTGACTATGGGACTATGTTCTTGGAGAATTAGAGACGCTCTACCAGAGGATATACATTAACAAACAGGATACATTACATTAGAGGATAAATTACTTTGGGAAAAGACATTCAGGACATCCATTGATGACACAGTTATTGCAAATAGATGACATCTATGTAATGTCATCTATAAAACATCCGAAAAGACATTAGAAAAACTGAAAAATAAAGTTTTGCTCATTGGGTGGGCTAAATTAGCCGGTACTATTACATATCACTCATTCTTATGACGATGGGTATACTTTTTGTTCTATGTGAACTTTTTGACTCCCCAACGAAGGCTCATTGCGCAAAAACATTGTTGGGGTTTGCTTTTAAGTTCCAACATATTTAAACAATGACAACAGAGAAAGGAAATGACTGCTTTGGATTTTCTTATATTTTTTGGGTTAAACACTGTTATTTTTTTGAAGAACACTCTAGACTATTCCTACAAAAATTATTTTTTCCAATTTGTGGTAAAAATAACGTCAAATGTGTATAGTTTGACTTAAGATGTTTCCCTTGTACTTTGCACTAGGTTAAATTTTGACTGATTTACTCGGCCTCAGTAGAAGCTGAATTTTGAAAAAGAAGAAATGGTTCAGTCCTTTGGTTTATAAGTTTGCCATTCTGTACTGGGAAATTAATTTCCCCTTGTTTTGTCAATGTTTTGTTTTTTTCTTTTTTTGAATACCCGATACTTGAGATTCTTTTTGATTAATTTTGGGCTCAACCCTCTAACTTAGCAGATGGTTATTCAAATACAATTTTGTTTAGAGAAGCCCTAATTTGTCTTATAAAACTGCATGGTTTCCTTCTGCCCCATCTATTTCACTTTATCTCCACACAAATTTCTTGGTTCGAAGCAGCAGATTAATTCTGGGCCACTGCCAAACTTCTGCGGCAGGTTACAATCATACATCTGGGCCATATAGATAATCAAATGAACATGAAGGTTTAGGCAATGTAAGCATTCTATAGTAGAGGATCTTATTATACCTCCTCAATCCTTACACGCACTCCTGTACTCTTTGTTCTTCCTCCTCTGTGCTCTTCACTGCCCAACCTGCCTGTCTATCATCTTTGGGGTCCAGAGCTTTTAGCAGTGCAGCCCCTCCTCTCTGGAACTCTCTCCCACAAACTATCCGTCAAATAGATTCACTCCCCACATTTAAAGTCCTTTCCGACTTACTTATTCTGTGTAATCACTGTGTTGACCTTGTACTAATTTTTAGCTTTTATTGCATATCCTTTTAGTAATGTGTAGATATATATTGTCTTGTTTGTTTTGTTGTTTTGTCTTTTATTGTGTATCAGTAAGGTGACCGTGATTGTCCTGAAAGGCGCGATTAAATAAAATGTATTATTATTATTCTCTTTATATATTATTGATATATCATGGATATTTTTATGAATAGCATATGATCTGTTTCTTGATAAGGAGAGGGTTAGGGTTAGGGTTAGCACCATGCTGTGTGCGGCCAAGACATTCCATGTCAGTAGATGGCTTTCATTCGTGACAGTCTTTTGCCCGTGTGTTAAAAGTAAATACTGTCGGGGATGGCTTGGAGTAGATCTGGTGAAAAGAAAGTCAGAGTTGTCTCTGGAATTTACCACAGTAGTGTGTCTCTGTGATTAGTTTGCTTCTGATGAATGGCCAAACCAAAGATGTGATGTGATTTAATGCTCCTATACTCAGATACTATCTGATACTGTAGAAGAAATACAGTCATACTCCCATCTCCATGTTTTATGCCCCTGCCAAATGGGAACTATACGTAACACGTTTGTTAGAGTTAGTGGTTTCATTTATTATTCATTTATTTGGGGACTCACATTTTTAAATGACCAATCATCACGACCAAAATCACAACAGACCTTATTTATAAATTGCAAGAATAAGGATTTGTGCAAAAGTAAAAAATCCTGTCCGGCTGTACATTTAATTTTCAACTTCATTGTATGCTTATTGAAAAGAAACTTTTGTTTTTATCTCCTCTTAACAAAATCTTAACATTTTAAATAGGCTTCTTTACAAATGAGAAAATTGAATAAAGTGCATTTACAATTAAGCAAGACAGGCACTCATTAGTAAAACAAATATCAAATACATTCCAACTACTTATTGGAGACAAATTAAGGATGAATGTACTTAACTGCCTGGGGTTTCACTCTCGTCAATCAAACAAACAATATAGGGAACGCTGGTCTCTCATAGTAGATCCAGTGTTGTGATTACCTGAGCAATATTCAGTCAACATTCAATACCATCCAGAAATAGGTTGTTTTTCCTGTTGGATGTGTGACACTCAAGTCTATTATCAGAACCAGTAGTCTTGTTCTATGTACAGCTACTAATATGATCAAAGAAGTTACTCAAATGTGTGAACTACTTCAGGCAATTCCATTTCGTCTCAAAAGGCCCGTTATTGCTTAACGTTGTTCGTGTAATAGGTGGACCTGATATTTACGATTGCGTTAGTCATGTGTATCAGGTGTAGCATTCAATCTATCCCAACAAGCCTCTCAGTAAGGCATCGCCTGGCAGGCCTCCAATGTCTGGCTGTCGTTGGTGGAACTTGTGAACCATGTGTGGTGGAGCTAGAGACTCACTGGCTCATGTGGCTGAAATATAAAATAATCAGAATCATAACTATTTTATTTGGTCCAAATAAAATCACCTGCTATCTATCTGTGGGTCTTTGGGTACCACTGTGATAGAGGTATGGTGTTACTTCAAAAAAGGAACTGGTTTCAATCTCCTGACAAACTCTCATAAAGTAGTTTGGTAAAAAATGGTAAATGGACTGTACTTATACATCGCTTTTCTATTCTGCTTGACTGCTCAATGTGCTTTTACAACACGAGTCAGCATCCACCCATTCACACAAACATTCACAGTGATGATAGATGCTGCCATGCAAGGCACCACATGTTCATCAGGAGCAGTAACCATTCACGCCATCATGCACACACCAATGGAACAGCCATTGGGAGCAACTTGGGGTTCAGTATCTTGCTCAAGGACACTTCGACATGTAGACTGAAGTGGCCAGGGCTCGAACCGCTGACCTTCAGATAAGTGGAAAACCGCTCTACCAACTGAGCCAACGTCACCTCAAGAGGAAGCCTTTATTTTGTCACATCTAATTAGACTAGTAGTTTGAATTGTGTTTGGAGTTGAATTGTAGTTTGACATGAAAGAAAACAAAAGTGCTCAATATTTATGTGTACTCCTTGGAAAACCATTGCAGGTGATGAACCAAAGGAATTGGTTGAGATAATTTCAAGAGTCTTATTGAATGATACTTTGAAGTATCTACACTTTAAAACATGTTGCTAGTAAGTACTACATAATTTAAGTTTTGTCATTTCATTTTTTCTTCAGCATTGAGAGTTTATGGGTGTCCCCGCCCCCCAACCTCTCCAAACCCCTCTAGCTCACCCTATCATTTGAACATAGCTGATTACAGGATTAAAATCTATCTTCAAACAAAAGAAGGTAATTTTGAAACCCCTCATCATAGTTAATTGGCTCTCAAGAACATGAGTTAAATTGTGTTTCGAAGCCAACACAATCATTCAACATTTCATGACAGTAAAATGACAGTGCAGCTACAGAAGGGAGATCCAAAGCTCTTCTCCAGTTTACTGTATGAAAGAAAAGAGCAATGATAAAACAAACTCGAAATCCATCTGCTAAAACCATGTCCCTTTGGAGTTTCTTCTGAGTTGCTTGATGAATGAAAGAGTAGAGGGCACATAATGTTTGAGCAATATATTTGATCTATTTAAACACAAGGATGAGCAAATGTGCTTTGTGCTTCTTGGAAAAAAACAAAAGCATCTGCCTTTGTTCCTCCAACAGGGCGATGCAGCATACTGTCAGCATTTACTTCATGCACAATACAATGATTTGGGCTGTAACTTATTCATCTGCTTGGCGTGTCTCAACGCTGTTTCAATATAAAAATAAAGCAATTACAGGCACCTAAATCAGAGGGCAAAATTAAATTTCTTGTTGAAAGAAGATGCTCAGATAAAAGAGGAGATTAGGGATTTGCAACAAAGGTGTAAACAGACACCTTGCTCTAGTTCTTTCTTTCTTTTTGTCACTGAGACATTGAGCAATCCTTTCAATGTGAGATTTCTCAACACTCAGGCTAATCATTTTCTCTCCAGAAGTGTAATTTAGTAAGGGGTATCTATGCAGAGAAGATAAATCAGCTGTGGTTAAATGTAAGGCTATGAAGAGGTCTTACGTCAGCAACTTATCACCACTGTTTCTTTTCCACTTCTACACGCAAGGTCGCACGCTTTAAATGCAAGTTTTCAGTGCCGGCAGCGGATCTCTGGAACCTAGTTCTTGGTGGAGAGGGCACAGATATATCAGGAAGTTACTGATTTCTCCTTCATATTTGCCCTGCAGCTTCAAATTGCCTTGAGATGTCTTGTTCACGTCAGATCAGCCACCATTTCTTCTTGTTTATTTATATTGCAATTCATGCAAGACTAACTTAACTTTTGTATCTAATGCCTCCCGTGACATGGAGCTGCCCCGCTGTGATGATCTTTCAGAGGAGGTCTCCTTTGTGTGTGTGCGTGTGGGAACATGTAAATTAAACTTCTCCTCAAATGTTTTCTCATCTGACGCCCCCAAAGAGATACAAATTTCTTCCGGCCTGTCTGTCACGTTCTGTTTCCAGAGAATGATTCAGATCAGGAGTGGTGCCCTTTACTAATAAGGTATTTATGTTGTTTAAGTTTTCCAGATAAATTTGACTTAGAGACTTTTTTTTGGACCTGGCTATATTTTTTTTTACAAATCATTCACATTACATTTAAGTACTGTAATGATGCCTTTTGTTACTGTGGAATGTATCTCATTTCTTTTATCTTTATCTCATGTTTCAAGGGCTGCCTTTCCTGTTCATTCTTGCAAACTTTTAGTTAACTATGACAATACTTTTGGGAAGTTGGGCCAATAGTTTGAATGTTGGCAAGCGGCTTGGATATTCAGATTTAATTCTGGTCCAATGTCTGATGCATACTCTGACATTTAATGGGTGAAAGTGACCATCCCAGACTCTTTAAGATTGCACTTTCCCTGTGCATTGCATCTTTTCTTATTTACATACCATTCACCGATGTCTCTCTAAGGGTTATTGGGCCGGGCTAAAATCTCCTACAAAAAAACAATTTGATGTATTGTTTATTCAAAAAAAGAATTGTTGGCTCTAGCGAAAGGGTGTATACTTAGTAGGTGCATGGGTGTGTCATCTACTGGATCAGTCTCCTGTGCACTCCCTTAAGGGTGTTAAGAGAGTTGTGCTGACAAACCTGCAGAGTTTTCCTATAGTCATGTTCTGCCATTTTGGATTGTACTTGCTGATGGGGTTCCTGCTTCTGGATTTAGAGGCATTGCACATGCAAGGTCAAAGGCAACAGAAAAGAAACCAGGTACCGCCTGCTGCATTCTCATTTCATTTTGTTCTGTAATGATTTAAGGTATAATTATTTGCTGATGTCAATGCCTGTTCACTACCAGCTTTAAATGATTTTGATGGAATTATCATGTTTATCTTCTTTCTGAATGAATATTTGTTTCATTATCAATCTAAACTCACATCTCTTGGAGATTTGACCCTATGAACATTTTAAAAATTATTTGAATTTTGAATTCAAGTTTGCACCTGCTGCAATTTAGGACTTTGAATGGATGTGATTAATTATTGTAATGAGCTGACATGATCTACTGGCTTTTCAATAAGAATGAGACTTGGACCAGTATTTCTAATGCACAACAACATCCGTGTGTTCTTTCACATTAATTCTTTAGTGAAATATCTAGATAATCCTATACTCCGTGAAAATGTTCTTATATGTATTAGATATTGTTTTACTTAATGTATGTTATCTGATCAGAGTACATGTAACAGTCCGGGATTCCTTTGTTACCTCTATAAATTGGTTATTAACCAGTACATTTTCTCTGCATTATCAGAGGTGATTTAGTGGAGAAAGGTACACCAAGCTATGGTATTGATATTTGAAGACACATGTTAGAATACAATTTTCAGCACGAAGGATTTCTAAAAAACTTATTTGTTTCTGTGGTTATTTCTTAGTAAATGGAGTTAGCAGAGGAACTTTGTTGTACTTTTTTCTTTTCTTTTTTATCCCTCTAACAGGCATTATGACCCTATTTCCCAGGACCACCAATAGCGATTTGGTGGACACTTTAATGGCTCACATGGGTGGTATGCTGGGAATAAAATCCCTAATGATGGTGTTAATGCTGGATGCAAACTGCTAAGCTACTGAACTATAATGAGTCTGTCACAGTAACAGTCACATGCTTACTCCTGTGCACGTGACTGGTTGTGCTGTTAAGTTCTAGTGAACATAAAAAGTACACGTAACTCATGAGGACAGAAATGCCATGTGAAGTTCTGTCTTTATTCCCGAAACATTAGACCAATGTAATCATGTATTCTTTTTGGCCAACTTGGTTACTGCTGTTTGCAAGATACAGCCAGTCTGTTAGTCTCTGCATACCTGAGTCATAGTCAGATTTACGGGCCTTGTCATTTGAATAGCCTGTTATAGGACCAAGTGTATTTTTTCTGCGTGTGTGTTGTTGACAGCCTTCCAGCTTGCAACACTTGTATCTGGGTTTGTGGTTATCTAATTTCTCATTGCTTATAACAGCTACACAAGCAGACTGACTCCTGAGGAACTTCGATGACTGAAGGTTTCATAACCATTAATCAAGATCAAGTGTGTTCCATCAACATCTAAATCTAATTTAGTTATGTTCCCCACATAAAAATGGTGAACCCGATGTCTCTCAGTATTGGTTTACATAGCTCATTGGTTTGTAAGTATCATAATATGTCATGTGTCAAAAGTGTCTTTTCAAATTGGTGTTTTGTCTGGAAAGATTCTCAAAGATGTTCCTATCCAGGCATTTTAGATGAAAATGTTTGGCATACATCCTTGAAAATAACTTAACTGATATGATTTATTAAGATGACTTACTCAAGTGTTTCAAAAGACTTTGGAGCCAGGCTGCAGGTGTTTGCTCGGAATGGAGCATTATCAAAATTCAGAAATGGTGTTGTTCAATAAGCCCTGGCTAATGTTCAAGTGCATCCTTTGAGTGACTGATGGGGTAGAGGTCAGGACCACCAGTTTGTCTGCCTTAATTTATCTAAAAGCTAGACTTGCTTCTTTCATTTTGGGTTTTACTCAAACCGGGCATGGATGATAGCTCCAGGCAGCAATCTTTATTTTATCATACATAATAATGCTTATTGTCTGTTTATCGTCATCTCAGGATCTCCTCTGTTTGCTTTCCCATGATCCAGCTGGCTACGGCAGTTAAAGGAGTGTGATTTAGCTCACCTGGTACTGCTCCTGTGAAGCTACTTCTCACACCTCTCTCTCCCCTGCAGCTCCATGCTTAGCCACACTAACATCCACGCTCACAAAACCTGTTAATTTGTTTACAACCCCTGGTGGCTTATGGGGTTGAAAACAAATGAAGCACACCCACATGAAAATGACAACTTTCAATTCAAAAAAGTAAACGTCAAATGTCATAGTCATTAGATAAGCAGGATGTCCTCACTTGCTCTACCTATTACAGAATAGGGATTTACTTAAAAATTACATATTAAGATTATTATTAATGGTTTGACAAGATATTTACTCAAATATCCTGTGTAAGAAGGAATGGGAACACAGAGCTTAGTATATTATTTTCTCTGTGTTCCTGTATGTGTCATTCATGTTGCTTTTCATGCACGTCCATCCAATCATCCATTTTTTTCACTACTTCAGACACTGAGTCATTGAGTGTCTGCAGTAGGCTAAGAAATGTTTCTTCCCCCAGCGACACTCTCCAGCTCATCCTGGGGGATCCTGAGGTATTCCCAGGCTAGATAAAATGCTTGGTGGCACCAAGATGCTTGATCGTAAGACGATCAAAGGAGTTTTCCTTTGCTTGAGGCAGAAACTCACTCATACTCCCCCAACTCTGTGTAATGGTTGGACATATCCTTCTTTCTGACATTGATTTAAACAATGCTCAAATTAATTTACAAAATCGTATTCTGTGACTGTGGGCATTATTAAACAGCAGAGTTCCGGCATAAATTATGCATTTTGGTAGAAGAGAAAGAAGTCTGAGTGCGGGGAAACAAGCCCAGAGACGATGAGAGATGAGGAAAGGCAGGAATGTGGGGGTAAGAGCGGGAAATTAAAATAGTGGTAAAGAGAGCTAGCTGATATGGCAGAATGGACTATACTTATATAGTACTTATATACTAAGATAGCGCTTTTCTAGTTTGCTCAGCCAAAGTACTTACAACACAAATCAGCATTCACCAAGTCACACAGTGAGGCAGCCATGCAAGGCACCAACAGATCATCAGGAGGGACAACCATTGATGCAAATTATGCAAACATCAATGGAGCAGGCATTCGGAGCAACGTGGGGTTCAGCATCTTGCTCAAGGACACTTTGACATGTGGACTTCAGGGGCTATGAATCGAACCGACCTTCAGATAATTATACTCCGTTGTCTAACGACCAAGCCACCCAAGGATTGAAGGTAGACATTTTGTGCGTCCAAAAGACCATGTGGAAAAGAAGCAAGACTACAAGCATTGGAGGAGGGTGCAAATATTTTACCATGGTGTGGAAGGGAGGAGAAATCGGGTAGGTGTGACCCTGATGGAGGAGTGTTCTGGAGAGAATGTCTGACAGAGTAATGAGTATGAAGATGGAAATTGGAGAAATGATGATGACGTCAGCGCTTATGCCCCATAGGTTAGTTGGCAGTCGGCAAAGAAAGAGAATTTCTGGAGGGACTTGGATGAAGTGTTGGATAGTATTCCTTAGGGTGAGATTTGTGGTGGCTGGAAAAGACTTCATTGGCCATGTTAGTGAAGGGAATAGAGGAGATGAGGAGTTGATGGACTGATATGGTGTTTAAGACTGGAACGTTGAAGGACATTTGGTTGATTTTATAAAATTGATGGAAAATGGCTGTGTGAATTTCAAGAATACGGAGGAGCACACAGGCGGACTACATTTTATGCAGAAGATGCAATCTGAAAGAGAATGGAGACTGCAAGTTGGTGGGGGACAGGGGAGAATGTAGCCAGACAGCATAGAATGGTAGTATGTAGAAGTTCAAAAGAGCAAATGAAGAGCAGAGGATGAAATAGTGTAAGCTGAGTAAGGATGGCTGCTGTGCGGTAGGGAAAAACTGCTGGATGACTGGGTAAATAATGCAAAAGTGATGAAGGAGACCGGTACGAGTGTCATGGGAGTGGTTATTGTTGAGACTTGGTTGCTGAAAGAGGAGTTTCAGGAGAGCATATAAAGGTAAAGATGAAACAAACAGGAATGAAGTAGAAAAACAAGATAGATGAAGAAATTAGTCAGGAATACAAAGAAGCACAACATGAGGTGTGAATTTATTCCCCCTGCAATTGGAAGTGAGATTTCAAAGGCTAAATGAGAGGCCTATGATGAGTTGTATGATAGGTTGGACACTAAAGATTGGTAGAAAAATGCTGGCGATGGAGCCGCAATGCAGAAGTGAAAAAGAAAAACATAGATTACATTTCTGGATGTGATAAGAGAGGACCTGCAGCTGGTGTAACAGAGGAAGATGCTGTGGACAGGGCAAGATTGGAAACAAATGATCTGCTGTTGCGATACCTAAAGGAAATAGCCGAAATAAGAAGATTTTGTGACTTTGAGGACTTTTTTTTTTATTAAAAAAATTACTGGAGCCCATTACTTAATTCAACAGTCACTGAACAAACTGCATCGCACCAGACAAAAATCTGCTGCATCCATATGCATGACGATACCTCTCTAGCGCTAGCAAGAAGGCTAAGATCTTTGCTGTCAACTTTTAAGTGCCCCTTTTTTGCATGTGGCTCTGCTCCAAAACTATAACTGCCACGTCTTCGTTTGTATTAGTCACTGTTCAAGAGTCAAATTGACTTAATTGTCATTCAGTTTACCCACTAGACAGGATCACTGCAGATGGAATTTAAATTGCATTTGCCGCCACAACAAAATGAAGACATGACAAAAGCAAATAGGTAATAACGGTAATAAAAAAGCCAAAATAAACATGGCAGTCTATATTTAAAGTAATTGGAATACTTTTTACATTACAGTTATTGCAGTGGTAAAATCACATAAATAAAAGCTATAGTAAAATTGTAAACGGAAATATATTAAATTGCACAAGGTATGAAATATATTATAATTGCACCTGATATGATTGTACGTGCTGAGGAATTAGACATGGTATTCATCTAGAATATCGCACGAAGAAAAAAAGTTTCGAAAAATGTTGGATAATGCACATAATTACTATACGGGCAGATTATGTGGGTGTGTGGAGGGGCTCCTGGGAGTTCAGTTTTATGAGAACAGTTCGAATTAAACTTCTGGTTGTTCTACACCTGATGCTGTTTTTTTATTTAATTAATCGATGAACTAAAAACAAAACAATGACTTAGTTGATCACCTTAAGACACAACAATGACTAAGAAGAAAACTTTATTTTCCCATCTATAACAATTAACATATTATGTTTGATATTAGGTGCTTTATAATTGCAATTTTGGTCAGCATTCAAAGATTTAAGATAACAATAATGTATTCTTTTGTGTTTCACTTAAGAATTCCCTATACAACATTGTGAATTTAGTTTCTTGCATTTGATTCATCCCAGAAGAGCTGTGGGCAGTGCCTATTAAGGAAAATTTGAAGTCCAGAGTCTTGCTCAAGGACCTTAAAACAAATAGACTGCATTCGGCAGTCCAGTACGGGAATTGAACTGCTCGCATACAGATGGGTCGACGACTCTACCTATTTCCACATTTTGACATAAATTGCGTGAACCACTGCAAATGTTTTTTTATCCAGAAGATCCTTGTTGTTGCACTTATTTAAACACCAAATACAAATTCAAAATTACCTGCTTCCCTAAAGATTCATAAATATTGTTATTGATATCTCATCCATGTCGAGATATTTCAGTCTCAACCCAACACATGGACCGTCCTCGACTGACATTGCTATTCCAAAAGTTTGGGCTCCTACGAGTGTATAAGGAAATGCATAAATTGTCTCCACAAAAAAAAGCTGCATAGAGGGTGCTCAACATTCGTCCGTTCATCAATGCCTACAGGAAATTGTCTGACAACGTCTCAAAAACTACTCATCTGAATTTAATAAAATTTTATGCATGCTTTGTAGGTTCCTAAAGCTGTATCTACTGTTTTATTTCTGAAGCATGTATTGTAAAGTATGTCCTTACTGAGGGCATCAATATATGATGGAAATTTCCAATGTTTTGGTGATGAGTTTAGTTTTAGTAACTTATTTTGAATATGTGTAATGAAAGAAATTGCTGTTGATGATTGTTTGTTATACTGAGTAACATCTGCTTTATATATAATCTTTTTTTTTTTTCGAGGAAAGTGATAGTTAAGAAATAATAAACTCTAGCTATCTCACTAGGATGTAAATATAGCTTCTGATATTAAAACCTAATCCAAACAGGAAAAAAAACTTAAAATATCTGGAAAGCCTCTAGTATGATGCCAACTTGTGATTTATTTTTTTTTTCTCAATAGAATGTTTTTCTGAGACAAGAGAGGTCTGGAAGTGATGGGATGGTGACTTCAAGATCCAATTGGTCCAAAGGTTCGGTAGGTCATGGGTATGTCTTTGTGGTGGACGAAGAAACAGAGTTGCTGGATCCAGTCTTTCAAAATGGTCAAAAGGCCATCCCTCAATGGAAGACTTCAAGAAATGGAAACCAAAAGGTAAAGCCTGTGTTGTCATCAAAATCTTTAGAGGAGAACTTTACGGTTGACAACAAAACAATGGACTCCCGTGGGAGGACTCTGTTCCCCGGAAAGCCATCTGATGACACTGACATGGATTTGGGAATCGCCACAAAGAAGCGGCCAGTAGAATTTACAACACTACACAAGATTCCCTCACAGCCTAGAGCGTTGTCTGACTTGAACTTATCGAGGGAAGGGACAAAAGAATTGTCCAGGTCTGTTTCACCTCATGTCTTCTCTGGTCCATCTACATCAGCGATAGTTGAGGAAGGGAGACCTGTCTCTTCTGTTCATAGAGCCAACCACAATGGTAAACGTCTGAACAAGGCACCTGGTGTTGAGACGATTGTATACAGAGACAGAGATCTGGTACTGGGCTCAAATGGTGAGATGTACCGTCTCCAGAGAGGGTCACCAGGAAGAATGGGTCCGCCAGGGCAGGAAGTAAGTGGTGATACTTTTTTACCTTCATTGTAATGTTCTTAATGTACCCCAATCAAATACAGTTTATCCAAACAACAGAAATATATTTTCTTTAGTTTGCAGTACTGCTCAAGGAGAAATTAATGTTTTTAAATTTCAATTATTAATTTATTAGGACTTAATTATGCAGGTTAATGTTTGTTTAACTATTGATTTAACACATTTTTTGAATCCTCATATTAGTGCATCAGTGCCATCAATTTTTATAATCAGATGAGATAAAGTTCTGACGAAAAGTCTAACATCTGTTTTTGCTTTACATCTTAAAGAGCTGTTCATCAGCTACCATCTGAATCTGATCTAGGAAGATCTCACTGCATGAACATATGTTGATCCACTTGTCTTTGATGCTGTGATCCAAGCACAAATAAAGCTGGATTGTTAAGAAGTCTAATTTTGTCAAAGCATTACGCAATCTGACAGGTTCAACTTGCGGCTGCCAAGTTATCTAATTTATGCCACGGAGTCAAATCATTTCAAACATTTCAGTTAAAATGTTTACCTGGTATAAGAGGGGACCATCACAGAGCATGCAGGGCAGACAGAACTAGATCCAGACTTCACATCTGGCAAAGTCTGGATTGGTCTCTGGTGTCACGCTGCTATAAAATCCACACAATCACAAAAGCACGAATACGGTGATTGAAGACAGCTGCTGAAACATGAAGGAAGACATCCTGTTAGCTTTAAATACTTGTCTTCTATTTTCTCATGAGCTTCAATTTAATTTTTGCTTGCCTTGCTTTTTCCATTGATGGCTGTAGCAAGAAACAACTTGTAGAGGTGTTTCAGCCTGCAGTGGGGCGGGAGCAAACTACAGTCCTCTGTAACGTCTTATAGTTGTATCTATAATAGTATCTATAATAAAATAGTATCATAACTTCTGCTCAAAAATTACCTTTCTAAATTAATTCTGACTTGTTTCCTTGACTTGCTGTTACATTAGTGCAATGTTACCATTTAAGGTGCAGTGATGTACAAAATAATCGACTAAGCAGGGTAAAATGCAAAATGTTTTTTCACTTGCATGGTTTGGTGTGTATATCTGGATGCCTGGATGTTGTGTATCACCTTTTCTTCAGTAATGTCATCGCACCTCCAATATAACAAATATATGAAGCTTAAATGTTTAGCTTGTACTAAAAATCATGAATTGGGTTTATAACATGAGTATCTACCTACTCAGATACTATTGTTTTATATCAATGAGCTGCAAATTAGATATTCGAGGAGCCATCAAATGTTCCTGTTTTATTCGAATCTAAGGTGTTTGTAACTAGCTTTTCAGCTGGCAGCTAAGTAGACAACAAACTACTAAGAGTTTACAGCGACACATGCTCGTCTCTTAGGTAAATTTTGTTTACTCCTATAGTTTTAGTTTTCAGAGCTTAATTATAAATAAACCCCAATTCTGTTTTCTTAGGTCATCAAATATAATATATACAACATATGACGATATGGCCATTAATATCTTTGAGTTTGCGGAGTCTTTGTTCCCTAAAGTACTTTACCTTCTCTGTGTTACTGTTTTCACAGGGCTTTTCTGGTGAGTCTGGCCTGCCTGGGTTTAAAGGTGACAAGGTATGATTGTGGTTATATTTTGCTTCATGCTCACTTTCACTTAAGACATCACTTCCTCCAGTATTGGGACATGGGACTACTATTTATACCAGAGCACAAGTGGTGCATCATCTTCCATCAATTATGTAGTTTTAATAATCAAGGCTGTTGAATTTGAAATGTTGTTTATAGTGAATTGCATATTTAAACTGCTTGACGCCGACTTCCTCTAAACATTTCACAGGGTAAGATTGGCCCTGAAGGCAACCCAGGAGGAATGGGGGAGCCAGGTCCTCCTGGACCAGGAGGTTTACCAACCCTCTACCTTTGGAAGAATACAGTAGAGGAATGGGTTGCTTTTCAGGTAACATGCCACAGTGAAGCCGCACTCAAGATCTGATTTCAACAAGTAAGTATTGTTCCTGGATAGAAAACAAATTTGTTCATCCAGGATTCAAATTACTACCACAAATCAGCAGCACTTCTGTGTCGTGATGTCATTCACAGTGTGCATTGCAGATACTTGCCCATGAGAAAAAAACCCGCCCATTACGCTACAGGCTAAAAAGCAGTTTTGCACGGCCAGGTGTGAAGGACATCCAAATTCAGAAGTGCTGCTGATTGGTTGGTTGTAATGTGAATCCTGGACAAACAAATTTGTCATCGATCCACGGACAAACTCGGCTACGTGGTGATATCAGATCGTGCAAGCCAGCACATTGTGCTGTTCCCACTCATGTTAAATCCTCTAGTCAATCCTTCCAGATTATGCATACAAGAAATATTTCCTGAAATGGAAGTAAAGTGTGGTTTCTTAATCAATTCAAAATGTTTTTAGTTTTTTTTATATTATTAAATTAAATAATATATTGCAATTGTACGCCTTCAATATAATTTACAATACATTCAGAACATTTATTTCAATAGGCAATAATATCTATGGTGCTGTTTTCATAGTCAACCAGAAGTGCCACTCTCATTCTCTAGTATGCTATAGTGTGCTGCGCTAATAGTTAGACATTGTGAAAGGGTGATATAAACTTCTGTGGTTACAATCCATCTGGAAAACATTGTTTCATGCATGCTGATCCATCTGGAAAACATTGTTTCATGCATGCTGATACTGTGTCCTCATCTTACTTATTTCTCTGCAGCTGTATATTGTAGAGTCCACCAATCAGTTTGTCAATATTAAGTTAGCTGTTGAAAAAAGATGATGGAAATGAAAGTCTAGTCGTCATTTGTGAAATGATTTATTAATATATATGCCCCGGAGTTCATAGAGAGAACTTATGAGGCCCTTCGCATGAGTGATAAGGAAGGATAATATTGATTTGCACCATTTTCTTTCATTTATGTAACCTTAGTATTTCCATCCTCCATCTAGCAAACAAACATCTACCAGTTACTCCGCACTGGTTGGCCTGTAAGTATGATGTGACACTTAATGTACTCTTTTTCTTAGGGTTGAACAGTTTTATAGTTCTTACTGAACTGACGTTGGTTTCTTCTTTGTGAGCTTACAGAGAGAAGAAGGCCCTTTAGGGCTACCTGGAGAGATGGGCATGCCCGGCATACCGGTTAGCATGGGACTGTTATGTCTGTGACTGTTATGGACATGTTCGCCATTATGACTTCAAATGTTGAAACTAAATCTATAAACTTAATTTATAGTATTTATTCAGAATTTTGAATCCTTTTAATTTTAATGGTATTTCTTCTCAGGGGCCTCCTGGTGAACCTGGGACTAGAGGACAACCAGGGATTCCAGGAGAGATGGTAAGAGCCCAAACCACCACTATCTGATCCAGGAGTTACTTTTTCATTACAATTTGTTTCAGAGACTTTTCAAACTTTTGTAAATAGCAAATTATGGCTTTTTAGATAAAAGTGAATGATTTTAAAATCCATATTTATTTATTTAGTAGTGCTTATCTGACAAGCTAGAACAAAATATATCCCTCTTATTATTATTTAAATATCCCCTTGACTTGAATGAGGTCAAAGATACAAGTGGCTGAAATGAGCTTCCTTCGTTCGGTGGCTTGGCTCAGTCAAGAACTCAGACACCAGGAGGGAGCTCAAAGTAGAGCCGCTGCTCCTTTGCTTCCAAAGGAACAAATTGAGGTGGTTCAGGCATCGGATAGGGATGCCTCCAGGACCCCTTCCTTTGGGGGTTTTCCAAGCACGCTTGACTTGGAGGATAACCTGAGGTAGACCCCTGAACTGTCTGGAGGGACTATGTCCTTAGATCTCCAAGGATGAGCTGGAGAGTGTTGCTGAGGAGAGGGATGTTGTCTGAAAGCCCTTCTTAGCCTGCTGCCACCAAGACTTGACCCTATATATATTATGAAGAGAATAGATGCGCCTGATGATTTTATTTATGGCCCTTGACGTATTCTACAGACACTGAAACTCCAGTGGCAGGGTGATATGATATCAATCATTTCTAGGTCAGTGTTTACTTGGAGCCATGTGGCAGATATAGAAAACAAACAGACACCGTTGAAGCCATGCTCCTCTGTTTCGCTGCTCTAATGTGTTAACTTTGGCGCTGAAAGTTATAATTGCAAGGGGAATATTATAACATGGTCCAATTATTGCATTCTGTTATATTCTCTCGCTTTTTCAAATTTGGGACTCTTAACTCCAAGCCTTCATCCAATCTAAATCAGGCATATAGTCATAATAGGAAGTGTCAGTTTTCTGGAAATATTATGTTGGCATCATTTTTACATTTTCCTCTGAATCTGACATGATTGATGTCATTGGAAAGTTTGGACGTTGATCAGTGTTTAGAAACGTATTTCTTTGGAGTTGAATGATGGCCATATAGTAGGAGTGTGTAAAAATAATCCCACCCTTGTGTCCAATAGAGTTTAACAAATGAGTGTCAAGTTAAATTTAGTGTAACATGGAAGTTGGAGCAGAGTTACTGTGGTTAAAGAGTAGGTGTTTGGAGTAGGTGTTTGGAAACCCTCTGCACAGGGAATTCCCAATGATGTAATCATTTTCAGATCGAGAGAATAAGCATTGAAAGTTTTTTATTGCTGAATTAAGAGTTTCCATATTTTATTCTAAATTTGATTAAACAGAGCTGTAGCTGTTAAGCGTTTCCTCAGTCTAATCTGATTCTCATTCATATTGAAAATGTGACATCAAATTCTAAACCCTCTGACTTAATTTTCCTTGGTTAAATAATTTTCGATGTAAATTTTACAAATCTCAAAAAAAATTTGGAACTGCAAAATGATATCCAGGAAATGGTGAGCCAGTTGTCCTGCACTGTGTAAAACGTCAACTGGAAAATTAGCTGAAAACCTAACCGTGTGGATTCGACTAATTTGCTTGTTGCTGAATTTAGATCCTATGTAGCAGAAAATATAGGTCTACAGTTTGCGCTTGACTATACCAGGGTTTCCCAAACTTTTTTCTGGGGAACCACTTTTTAAAGATGACCAAAAAATGTATTTATAGCAGTAGTAGCAGTAGTTTGACACACATACACATGGTGTGTAGCATGTATGAGGCAAATGAAGGGATTGTTAATTTTCATAGTCAGCTGTTTAACAAAAGATCCACTAATTGTGAGATTAGTGGATTGATGCATTAGTGATTGTGCATTGATCAATGGTTCCCACCATAGAGGTCAAACAAATTTATTTTAGCGGAGTTAACAAATTCATTGCATTTGTTTCTTTTTAGCCAAATGTTTTAAATACTTTATAAACAAGGCAAACATACAATTTGGAGATAACAGGCTCTTGTTTCTTCCTATTGTGATTTAAACGAAGAAAACATTGACAAAATAAGCAACAGCCTAGTCTCAGAAGTATCAGAACACAAAAAAACTGTTAACAATGTTAATTGTTGAATGTTTATTGAATTGCTCATGACTATTCAAAAAATAAGAAGGCAGGTTGGTTCAACCACATTTAATTTGTAAGTAGTCTTCAGTAAATCCTCACTCTACCACCTTGTCATTATTCATAACACGTTGATGTGACAAGTGGGCCTGAATGCATTTTCTTTTTAAAGGATATTTTTATTAAGGCAGAATAGCCATTTTTTTTACAATAACAGAACAAACAAAACAAACAAAGACACCCAGAACCCTGGTAAGGCAAAAAAAAAAGTCTCTCTTTCACAACTGGAAAATAAGTTAAATCAAGAAGAAACGGATACTAAATCCAATCAAGTTAATGTAGGTGGTCCTTATTCATATATTGACAATGAATAGAAGATGTGAGGACGAGTTACTGTACTAATCATTTAAATAAACAGGAGTTTGTGAAGATTGTAGGTTTTCCCGGTAAGGGCACCATATTTTATGATATGTAGCTGGTTTGCAATCTTTTCAGGTGTACTATAGGACAGTATTTTGACCCTTCTTCGTCTTCGACATTTCGGCTGTTCCCTTTCGTGGTTGCCACAGTGTATCATGTCTGGTGTTCCACATAATAATTTGGCATAGGTTTTACTTTGGATGCCCTTCCTGACGCAACCCTCCCCATATATCCGGGCTTGGAACAGGCACTTGAAGTGCACCAATTTGTGGCCCCTTCTTGGGTGGGTCACAGGGAAACAAACAAGGAAACAAACAGGATCTCAATAACCACAAAATAGTAACATCTAAAATTGGGAAGGGTTAATCCTTTTTTTTGCAGGTTCTATATGGAGCCTGTATGGTTAATATTTATTGGGGACTCTCCCTTTCCATAGGAAGGTGGATAAATATTTGTTAAATTCTGTAAACAGGCTTTTAGGGATTGTAATTGGGATGCATTGATATAAATATTAAAATAGAGTTTAGAAAGTATAATCTACCATTTAGAGGTAATAGCAGATCCCTTCATATCTGTGAATTTAATTTAACCAGGTCTAATAATTTAATGAATAATAATTCCAAAAGCATGGTTAGTGGTAAGGGGTTTTTAAGAGTCAAATGTGTTAGAGAAATCTGACATATGTGCCTCAGACTTTCTACGCCTGCTTGTAACCACCATAATTAAAAAACTATTGCGATCGTGTTCCATGAAAATAAAGTCTACATTTTGCAGGAAATAGAACGGTCACGTGACTTAAACATCAGGCCTCCCCTTGAGGCTGACATTGATGGTACATTATGGAAGCTCAAAAAGTGTGTGTATGGTCTAGCTGGTTCCTCACTCTACTAGTACAGCAGAGTGAAGGATATTGTGCACAGAGTTGGACGAGAAATGTCTAAGGTTGATCCAGCGTTCTTCTATTGAAAAGATCAGGACTTGTAACTTCATATGGGGGAGCACGCAAAGTTTCTCAAAAACAGTAATACCACATCTTAGATCTGTTTTCAAGGATGAAAGGAGCATGACAACTTATCTTATGTTGGAAGAAACTTTTAGACTATGAATGGAAAATTAAATCTAACTCATGCAACCTTTACATGTGGATCCGGTACGGGCTGTGGAGTGAGACTCATCTCACTTTTAGGAGGAAAAGGATAAGCTCAGGTCAAAGATATTTCAGATCCTCTGGTTTGCCGGACAGAGCAAGCCATGTGTGTTGTTTGATGCAAGCAACTTAAAAAATGCAACTGTAGGGACAGTCCATGAAGCATACAGGATAGTATTCCAAATTAATTCCAAAAAAGTGGTTAAGAACTTTCAACACTTGGGCAGGTACACTGCTCTTAAGATTAATGGGGCCTCACCACCAACAGTTCTTACGAAGAAATTGGTTTTTAAACCCCACTTAACGCATTTTTTGAGAGCAGAGTCTACGAACATTCTAGAGCACTCTTATGAAAATTTGAGTGATGCCAAGATTCGGATTGATTCTTCTTGATTCTCCAATCATACTTTTTTAGAATAGAGGATTTAAATTGAAATAATAATAAAAATTACAAAATCATTTTCATTATTTTACCAAGCATTATGGTATTTTTAAATAAATAATCGCTATGCAGGGGATATTATCCTGGTTGGGAATAAAGATTTAAATAAACTTTTACAGCTTAAAATTGATCAAAAACTTATCGCTTGAAGATTTCAATGTCTATCTTTAATTTGTTACCTTTTTCTGCTGATGCTGTCTGCGATCAGACGAGTTCCGGCACTTCAGCATGTCTTCAACGGTGCGCTGCTAGAGCCAGGCCATGTTTGCGCATCAGAGGGTGGTTAACTCCGTTTATCTGTTAATAAATAATTTTGTCCCTGTTGCACTGGTCCAGTGTTAGGGTCCCTTTTAAGTCCCTGTGCGCCCCTCCCCAGATACAGATTTCACTGTATGACATCCCATTTTCTTGTGTTATTGTATATCCGCAACTGTTGCTATTAAATAAGAACACATTCAAAGTAAATGAAAAAAATGAAATATAAGTAAAGGATAAAAACACCTTACCTGCGCAAGACTTAATGCGTAGCACTTTGTCCATTATCCCCCTACAGCGTAGAATACAGAGTAAGACTGTTCAATGTCACAGCACAGGTGGTTCAGTCATTCACCGTGAAAATATTCATGATTTCCATCTGTTTTCAGGTAGATTTTAGCCAGACCAGTTTTTAGACGGTGTTTTGTTATTCGTGTGATGCCTTGTCTGTATGATGATTGGCTCCGAGCAACTTCACACAACTCGCAGAACTAGAATTTATAAGGTAGTTTTGATGCTGGGATGTTCACTGGTGTTGTAACACATTTACATTTTTATTTTATTTATTTTTATTTTTTCAGTTAAGAGTTCCTGATATTTTAAAGTATCCACAATTGGCAATAATCAATGTTTTCTGATAGGGAGAGTGGGGTCTTAGAGGCCCTCCAGGACGAGCTGGAGCACCGGGGACAGATGGACAAAATGGAGAAGATGGTTTGGCAGGGCCACCTGGTGAACCTGGTCCACAGGTGGGCACATTATGTGTGGTAAACCGTTATGTGATATACAAATAATACACAAACACACATATATTTTACTGTCCATTAAATCTTTTTATCTGATTGCTTCAGGGCCAATGGGGATACAGAGGTGAGCGAGGATCGAAAGGGGAGGAAGGCGATGAGGTAAGAAATTAAAGAACTGATTTTATAAGTAAACCCGTCCATAGGCATTATAGTTCTACTTTCACTGACTGGGAAATTAAAGCCAAGAACGTGGTCCTATAATTTATTTAGCAATTTGAGCTGCACTTCATGAATAATATGGAACAACTCAGCTCTCAAACTGTTATGTCAAAGTAAAGCAAAAAGCATTTATAGTATTCTATTTATTTGCCATTGCCACGTTGCAATTGCCGCGTTGCCACTGCCGTAGATCATTCGTGTTAACTCAAATTATCTGTCATGGATCATTTTAATATTTTCTACCCACTTGGACTTTAGTGCGAGGGAAGAACTAGATGGTTTTTGGTAGAGGTCGGTTGAATATTTCCAAGACTGGCATCCAAATTTGATGCAATGAATCGACTCGAAGGAAATCTATTGCGTACACATTGTGTTTTACTCTAATAGTTAATATTTTATTAAATAGGGGGAGCTTTTAATGAAAAATTCCTTTTTATGCCATAACTTCTTAACCATTAGTCCAATTTAGTCCAAATTTGGCTCAAATGAATGACTCAAGGATATCGATGGTATGTGTGTGTGGGTGTGTGTGTGTGTGGGTGTGTGTGTGTGTGTATGTATATATATATGAGTGTGTTTGACTCCAATAGTTCATATTTTAATAGGTCCAGCTTCTTTTTTACGGAAAACACTGTTTTTTGCACATAACTTCACATTTAATTTGAGGAGTTCAATCAGGGGGATTGCTTGCACAACGAAGGATATTAGGGACTTCTCAGGGATATACCCTTACTGTTGGGAACAACAGCTTAGGCCTGTTTCAGATATAGTAGCCTTGTTACTAAACTGTGGAGTCTTTTTTACACATTAAGCTGGTGCAAAACCACATTCCAGTTCACGTTCCCGTTTCTGGGGACCGCATAAATGTAACTTAATCAAACTGTTTGATCTGTGTTTTTGGTCTCTACTATTTGCAGGGAGAAAAAACTGGGTTCTTCTTATCAATCGGGATAATTAAATGGATTATTTAGTCCCATGGTATTACTCATGTTTCCTGGACAGAATGAATGAGAAACGGCTTGCGCGCTTTTGATTATTATAATAATAATAATAATAATAATAATACATTTAATTTATAACACACTTTACATTTGGATCAAATCTCAAAGTGCTACAAGGTAAAAGAAGATAAAAGCATCAATGAAAAATATAATAATAATTAAATAAAAATATGACCAAAAAGCAGCAATGTTATTTAAAAGTCATAGGTTCTGCTAAAAAGGAAAGTTTTAAGGCCTTTTTTAAAAGTCTCAGTCGTCTGTGGAGCCCTCAGATGGTTGGCGAGGGCATTCCACAGACGAGGGGCATCAGAACAGAAGGCCCGATCACCCATGGTGCTGAGCTTAGTACGGGGAAGGAGGAGGCGGTATGAGTGGGTAGAACGGAGGGATCGTGTTGAGGTCAGTGGGGTGAGTAGTTCTTTCAGGTAGGGGGGTGCGTTGCCATGGATGCACTGGTGAGTGAGGAGAGAGATCTTATAATCAATCCTGGTGGAGATGGGAAGGGAATGAACAACGGGGATGATGTGTTCGTGTTTACGCACTCTCATCAGGATCCTTGCAGCACTGTTTTGAACATACTGAAGTCTTTGAAGACTTTTATCAGGGATCCCGATGAGAAGTGCGTTACAGTTATTCAATCTGAAGGAGACAAACGCGTGGATCAAATCACTTAAGGTGAGTGAAGAACGGAGTTTGGAAACATTTCTGAGATGGTGAAAGGAGATCTTGCAGATGTGTTTGACGTGGGATTAAAAGTGAGTTGAGGGTTGAATCTTATGCCGAGGTTGGTGACTGATGAAGAGAGGGGAATGTTGTGACCAGAGAAATTAATGCTGGTTATGGAGGAAGACTCGGTCTGATGTGGGGTGCCAATTAAAATTGCTTTGGTTTTGAAGCTGTTCAACTAGAGAAAGTTGTTTTTCATCCACACTTTTATCTCCTCCAGACAAACACAGAGAGTTGACAGGGGAGATGATGATGACGATGAGGATGGAGAAGTTGTGGACAAACATGTTTCAGTTTTTATGTAGATTTGCGTGTCATCAGCGTGGCAAGGAATGAGAGGCCATATCGACTGATGCCATGGCCAAGGGGGAGCAAGTAAAGTATGAAGAGAATGGGGCCAAGGACTGATCCCTGGGGGACCCCACAGGTGACGGTGTGTGTCAGGGACATTGCACTTCCAAGGGAAATGTTTTCTGTTCTGTCGGTGAAGTGGGATTGAAACCAGTTTACGGCGGTGGAAGTGAGTCCAATGGTGTGATGTAGGAGTATTCGATGGTCAACAGTGCCGAAGGAAGCAGACAAATGAAGGAGAATCAGGTGGGAAAGTGAACCAGCATCTGCTGCCATCCGTAGGTCATTTTTAACTCCAAGCATAGCTGTTTCTGTGCTGTTGGCGGAGCGGAAACCAGACTGAAAGGTTTCAGAGGGGTTGTTGTATTTGAGGTGGTCCTGGAGGTGGGCAGCAACTACTTTTTCCAGTACTTTGGAGAGGAATGGGAGTTTTGAAATGGGCCTGTAATTGTAAACACTTCTGGATTGAGAGTAGGTTTTTTGAGGAGTGGTCTGATTATGGCGTGTTTTAGGGCAGATGGAACAAAGCCGGCCTGGAGGGATTGATTTATTACAGCGGTGATCAGGGGACTGATGGAAGAGATGTTAGTTTTCACTAGGGCTGTAGGAAAGGGGTCGAGGGCACAGGTGGAGGGTTTCATCGTCCTGATGATATTCTCAACTTCTTGCTGTGAGATTCCTGGGAAGCACCTTAGAGGTTGGGAGATCTCAAACTGTGAGTAAGCAGACTGGATAGGTAGAGACGAGGAACCAGAAAGGACAGTACGGATTGAGTCAATTTTCGATTTGAAGAAAGCCATGAAATTATTGCAGTGCTCTTCTGTAATTTCTGTAAGTGGGGGAGTTTGTGGTTGTAGAAGGCGATTGATAGTGGATAACAGCTGCTTAGAATTTCCAGGACTGGTTTTGATAATGCTCTAGTAGAACAGTGACCATGCCTCTCTAATGGACTTTGAGTAGGCTTTTTGGTGTTCCCGAAAGGCTAGCTTGTGGACAGTAAGACCTGAAGCCTTGTATAGCTTACAGCTGCCTTCATTTTCCGTAGCTCGCTGGTGAACCAGGGGGCTGAGCGGGAGAAGGGGACTGTTCTAGTTTTTACAGGGGCGTGAAAATCCAGGATGCTGCTCAGGGAGTTAATGTAGAAAACCACTGAGTCATTGGCTGATACAAAGTTTGCAGAAAGAAGATGATGGAGGTCGACTGTCATGGTTTCTGGGTTGTTGTGTTTCAAATTCCGGAAGTAGATTTGACGTTTGGGCTTGGTAAGGAGGGACACAAGTGACAATTCTATGGAGACGGCCTTGTGATGTTTGTTCTCCATCTCTGCAGGGTCTCATTGGTCTCAATGGTCCAAGAGGGGATATTGGTGAACCTGGTGAGAAGGTACTAAATAATACAATTAAAATTTTAAACCATCCTCCATTAACCATATTAATTTTGAATTTGAATTACATGAGTTACGCATGATCTTACGAAACCTTTTAAAATATAAAGTAAAATAATATTAACTGGTTCTTTTGTTGTGCAAAAATAGTAAAATTGCTTTAAAATTGGCAGCTCATACATCCTGTAGCTCTTATGACATTTCATGTTGAACAACAGTGTTGTACATGCATCATGACAATGTTTATCTCTTTTTAGGGCTTAAGTGGTTCACTAGGTCCACCTGGTCCTGTCGGGCGACCAGTGAGTGTTTTCCTTGTTAAGTAAATATTTCATCAGAGATTTTTACATTATATTCATAACTCTTTGAAAGAGAAGAGCAGGTTTATACAGACATATTTATGTTCTATCTGTGATATTAACAGGATTACACATTACACTGTCACATTCATATGTAAAAACACACGCGTAGCTGTGCTTGTGACATACATTTTCTACACATCTAGCTGGTGTGCAATGAGAACAACAAAACAAACACTACCCTTTTGTGAAAGTAAGACATTCATCTCTTGATTATGTTTTTTACCCTAATCCAGTCGCTCTTTGAAATCAGATTTCCAAGCAGTTAGGTCAGTTTTCTATATCTTCCATTTGCAGCTTCACTTTGATTCTACCTGCATCAAACTAGTACCCTGGCCAGAAGGACTATGTCATTTCATTAATCCTCCCTTTGAATACTGTTTTCTGCATATTCAAATTATTTGTTATTAGTTTGACATCGGACCCTTGAATCTTTTCTGCAGGGGCCTCGAGGGAACCGTGGTGGATACGGGCAACAGGGGCCCCGTGGGCCAGATGTGAGTGATGCGCTCTCTGACTGCAGTTGCATGAAAAGTTGTTCTCAAGTTTTTTTGAAAGATAGTAGTTGTTCTGTTTTGCCTACCATTCACTATTTCCCCACTCACTTACCCACATGTTGAAGGATGAGTTCAAGAATAAAAGTAAATGTAATTCAGTCTTCAGAATAGCCATTGTTACAATACTTGCTCGGTGGACACAACAGTCGGTAATTTGCTGGTAAACTTTTTTTTGTTTCAACTTCTTTGTCTCCTGTTTCCTGCGCGCCTCTTCACTATCGCTGTCATTGAATATACCCTGAACAGACATACCATTAAAACCACTTGCCTCCTATTAGGTAGTTCCCTTTTTTCCACCAAACGCTCTGCGCTTCATGTTCTGAGACCTTTCTGTCAGGATACACATGAACTTTTTCAGCTTTTTGTACTCCAGGAGCTCTTCTATTTGGTTGGACTACTGAGCTAACCTTTGCTCCCCAAACATAATAATGAAGCTTGGGAGTTATCCTTAGACAACTGTTGTAGACAATATCAACTGGGGACCAGAAACATCCAATAAGAACCATGGAAGTGCTCTGACCCAGTCGTCTAGCCATCACAATTTGGCCCTTATAAAAGTCACTCATATCCATATGCTTGTCCATTTTTCCTTGTTACAGCACATCAACTTCCAGTACAATATAAATGGTCATTTAAAGTGTAAGTTACCCTTCCCCCTACATAATTGCAAATGGAACAAACTGGGTCAAACACCCAGATTCTTCTAAAAAATATTTGAGCCATGTTTGGATGTTCTTATGATCCTGATGAAGCATCACAATTGAGCTGAGCCCTGCAGTCATTTGGGTCGATGAAATCTATGAATTGGTGCAACCTATACAGCAATTGTACTGGCTGATCACTGCACATACTCTGGCTGTAAATGCTGTCTCTTGTGCGATATACCATGTACATGGCATTACTTTTGCTTTGTTCTTGTGTCACTGGAGGGAAAAAAATTTCATCATCCATCAGTCTTTTTTAGACAGTGAAAATAATCTAAAACCTATTGTTTCTTTGTTTGGTTTTCATCAAACAAAGTCTTAAATCAAGAGCTAGATAAACTGTGGGAGAATATTAAGGTAATATTTTACAACACAGTGTCAAGCAGCCTGTGAATTTCTTGCAGCTTTACTTGGTTCCTCAATGCTGTGAATAATGGAGAGTTACCCTGTATGTACATTCTGTGTTTGGCCTTTATGCAGACTTTAACGTAGCTAAAGTTCGATTTGTTAGTTGTTACTTATAAATGCCTTATCACTTTCAGTTTTTGGCAAGCTATCCCAATATGCAGAAAGTGCAGTGTATCATTCTTCCTCTTATAAACTTGACTTTCATCAGGGGGAGATTGGACTGGATGGATCCCCAGGTCTGCTAGGACCACAGGTAAACTAACAAACGGATTAGATGATTCAGTATTTATCTGTTAGTGTCCCTAAATTACCATCTTTATATTTATTTGTGTGTTCATGTATGTATGTTTTTGACAGGGCGCACCAGGTCTTACAGGCCCAGTTGGCCTTCAGGGAGTTAATGGCTCAAGGGTAAGATAACACGGCAAGCATGTATGATAAGTGGAAGTAGGCCTATAAGACAGCAATCTTATATGATAAGATATGATGAGAATAATAAGTTAAAATTGATTAATATCAATATTTATCACAATAATACAGTTATACAAAAATAGCAATTTGCTATCCTGTTAATGACTGAAGCCGGAAGAAACGAAATGCTTCTTAACTTATAATAAAATAAATAATAAAAATTAAAAAATAATTAACACTAACATAAATTCGTTCCGAGTATATTTTATAATAAACTGATATAACAGTTTTACAACTTTGGTAAGTGCTTTTCCAGTTTGAATTAAAAAGTGATTGTCATTGGTTTCAGTGAAATATTTGGTTTAGTTGTTTTCATTATTTCAGCTGCCTCAGATTTAAGCTGAATGTCCACTGTCTGTGTGACTACGACATGGTAAAAAAAATCTTTTTCAATTTTAAAAATAGCAAATGTGGACTTGTGATAAGGCTTAGGGTGCTTGAGAGGAAGTCAGCTATCATTACATGCAATGCTCAAATAAAACATTTCAAAACATGTTACAAGCTGTTTGATCTGGAGTTACAGGTATAGAAACAGAAGTAAAAATGAAGTGATTTCACACCCGACCTGGAGTCTTTGATAGACTCAAAGTGAGCATCCAAACTTCCCCAGTTATTTCTTTGTGTGTCAGTAGTTTCTTTTTTCTTTCAGGGAGACATGGGTCCCACTGGTAATGTAGGCCACATTGGCTCACAGGTATACAATTTTTTTGTTTTTATGTACTAAAGTTATTCCACCAGCAGGAAATGTTTGGACACAGTTTGTGATTTAAAGTTTTACTTTCCTTTTCTTTTGATTAGGGGCTTCCAGGTTTAGAGGGACAGATGGGACCTCCAGGACTCAGGGGACAGCAAGTGAGTACAGGTCAAAAGAGGTCTGTTTTATAGAGACTTTTGAGTTGTTGCAGTGCTGCATCGTTCACTCTGCAGCCAGTAAAGTCAATGTTTCCATCTTCACAGGGACATCTGGGGTTAATTGGTGCTCCTGGACCTAAAGGAGATCCTGTAAGTTTATTTTTTAGTGCACAAAAGATTTAATGATTATACTGCAAGAGAATTTCTCGCAGTATAATTCACAAGCCTATACCCTTGATTATTTCTGGCGGAGATACATTTGTTTAATCATCCTTGTTAATTTTTCCACAAATGATCTGAAGGAATGCTATCATCATCTGCCCATCCAGTTTTATTTCAGTTTTATTTTTTTATATATATATTGTAAAATCTTTTTATTCTCAACAAAATCCAGACATTTTATTCCATTTCCATGGTTACAATTTGGACTTGGGTTAATTCCAGTTGTTACATTTGTTGAGCAGATGTACAAAGCTCCCGACACACAACAGCCAAATAATGAAGAGGTGCCTTCTGCTTTTCGCAATTTCTTATCTAATTTTTCCCATTTTTAATTTTTTCATATCCTTCCTCTTTTTCTCCCTTTGGCTGTTCCCTTTAGGGTTCACCACAGAGGATAATCTGTTTCCATGGTGTCCTGGCCTCCTCTTCTTCTTCGCTCACCACGTCCAGAAACCTCCTCTTTGGTCTTCCCCCTTTTTCACATGTCCAAGCCATCTCATACTGACCTATCTTACTTTGTCTCTGAGACATCTACCTGCGGCTTTCCCTCTGATGGCCTCATTTCTAATACTGTCCATCCTCATGATGAAACACATCTGAACATCTTAAACTCTGCCACTTCCAGCTCTGCCTTCTGCCTTTTGGTCAGTACAACCGTCTGTAAACCATCCAGCAGAGCTGCTCTGACTACTATCTTGTAAACATTTGCCCTTGCTCTTGCTGCTAATCATCTGTCACAGATCATTCCTGACACTTTTCTCAAACCCCTGCACTCTGCCTGCAATTGCTTTTTCACATCTTTTCAAAACTCCCCATTGCGCTGAACAGCTGATCCCAAGTACTTAAAACTCCTGTGCCTTCTCCAACTCTACTCCCTATATCAGCACCATTCCGCCTGCCTCCTTTCATTCACACACATGTATTCTGTCTTACTGCTACTGACCTTCAATCCTGTTCTCTCCAGTGCATGCCTCTACCTATCCAGGTTTTCTTCCAGTCCCTGCTCTCACTACACGTCACAATGTTATCCACCAACATCGTACTCCAAAAAGGCCACGAAGTGAGTGAAGTATGTTAAAAATATGGGTAAAATATGATTTAAACAAGATATGACCAAAAATACCAAATATGGACCAAATTAGATCAATGCTTGAGATATTATTGTTCAAAAACTGAGATAAAACTCCAAGTGTCTGAAATATACAACCAATCTATCCCAAAATCTATGCAGTTCTGCCTCACACTAAGGTTTATGAGTGTATAAAGATTGAAAATTAGACCGTGAAATAGTTTTTGTGGTTTATCTGGAAAACAGTGTTTTTTTGGAAAAAAGCTCCCCCCTATTGAGTAAAATATGATATGCCCAAGAAAGGCTGCCTTAAGTTTTTTCATATACACCAAATCTGGACAAATCTGACCAATGCTTGAGAATTAATTACCCATGGATATAAAGCTCCCCGTAGTGTCCGAAAAATTATATCAATCTGTCCCGAAATCAATCCAGTTCTTCCTTGCCATAAGATCTATTTGGGTATAAAATTTGAAAATGATCGATAAAACAGTTTTTGAGGTACGCCCAGAAACTGTTTTTCATTCAAAAAGCTCCCCCTAGTAAGTAAAATATGAACTACTTTGTAAAAATAATATATTTACAAGATAGATCTCCGCAAGTTGATACATATCCTCCAAATTTTGACGTGACATGATCGTACCAACTGTGAGGAAGTTATGTCCTAAAAGGTTTCATTGTAAAAAGCTCCCCCTGATGAGTAAAATATGAGCTATTAAAGTAAAACCTGAAAGATACAAGATAGATGTCTTCGAGTTGATTAATATGCACCAAATTTGGACTTAATTGGATGAACAGTGGAGAAATTATGGCTGAAACTTTTGGAGAAAAAGCTCCCCCTAGTGTTGGAAATGTACACTGACCTTTCCACAAATCATTCCATTTCTTCATTGCATTAAAGAGTGGTTATTGTGGTATGTGGGTAAATTTGAAAATGAGTCATGAAATACTTTTTGAGTTATTGCGCTAACACAAAGGATCATCTGTGGCGGATGCAGCAAATACGATTCCATTATATCCCTGACTTTTTTGCGCTACAACAAAAAGGGGCTGAAACGTTCCTTGGTGCAGTCCCACCTCTACCTTTAACCCAACCGTCACTCCTACTGCAACCATCACAGCTTTAATACTGCTCATATACATATCCGATACCTCTTTGGCATACTTCTGTCCCTCTAGACTTCCTCATACATTCCACAATGCCTCCCTCGGCACTCTTCGTACGCGTTCTCTAAATCCACAAAGACACAATGCACTCCCTCTACCCGTCTCTGTACTTCTCAGTCAGCACTTTCAAAGCGAAGATGTCCTCTGTAGTGCTCCTTCTTGGTATGAAACCATACTCCAGCTTCTTCTGTGTACGGGAGAGGTGCCTTTTGATGTTTGAGGAACAACTTGTTGATTAAAAATGACCAATCTTAAAACTATTGCAAAACTTTGCAAACCTGCATTTCTACTACTGCTGTACTATGGAGCAGTCCTTTGTTTTCTGATTGGGAGGCTGTAGCTCAGTGGATAGAGCGGTTATCTCCTAGTGGGAAGATTGATATGTCGGTTTATGGAGCCCAGCAGTCTACATGTCGTAAGGTCCTTGAGCAAGGTCCTGAACCCTGGGTGCCAGGGAAGGCCACCAAAAGCTTCTCAGGGGTTTTTTTGAATGAGAAAAAATTATTTTGCTACATTATAAGATAAACTTTTGTAGTCCCCGAGGGGAAATATGCCTTGGGCAGTGGTGCAGTCGTACGGCTCAGTGCAATGTATTGTACTAATTGTCTAATTAGATGGAACAAAATAGTCATGTAGACGGCCCCTGCTGTCTACATGTTGAAGTAGCCTTGAGCAAGATACTAAACCCCAAGTTGCTCCCAGTGGCTGTTCCATTGGTGTGTGCATGATGGCGTGTATGATTACTGTTCCTGATGAGCAGGTGGCACATTGCATGGCAGCCTCTATCATCACTGTATGAATGGGTGAATGCTGGCTCGCATTGTAAAGCGCTTTGAATAGTCAATCACACTAGAAAATTGCTATTTAAATATAGTCCATATACTCTTTTTTTGACTAAGGATCTAGGATGCTAGTTAAGGTTCTTTCTGCCAGATTGACCTGGAACATCTGGTAGACGTCTGTCTATAAATCATTATCAAACAGTTCAGTAATCTAATGAAATGAACATGTGGCATTGGATTTTAAGTTTGATTTTAGAGAGTACACCTGTAGGTGAATAAATCTCTGCCTTTGGGTGTGTCATACAGATTTTACTCATGGAATGAATGAGATCTGTAAATTCAGGCTGGTTGTGGACCCAAGAACCACATTGGTAGTTTGTAGTGAGGTTCAGCTGCATGTCTGACAGAGGGAAAATGCTGGACCAAATTCAACTGTCTCATTTTGAGACAATAGATGAACAAACATTTCATGCAAATGTCATGTTAGCAAATGTTTACTCAAACAGTGAAAACAAATGTAAAAGAACTCGGAGATGGTTTTTGACATGGAAAAATATTTTTTGCTTTATAATGCTCAGGAAGAGTCTAATGTTTGTCATGAGTATGATTTTTTTGAGTGTGACAATAGCGGACAATAGTTCTATGGAGATCTTTTCTCATCAGGGGCCCGTAGGACCCATGGGTGCCCGAGGAGATCCCGGCTTTGAGGGGCCCTTGGTGAGTTGCACACGAACATGTTCTCCAGGGTATTGCATCATTAGCTTACAGTCAAACATATGCAGGTACAAAGAACACCTGATCAGACCAGATATCTGTCAGGCTGTAACAAGCAGCTATCCATGGAGTTTGTAAGTGTTTTAGCAACTTCCTTCATCAAAGTAATCGGGAAGCCTTGTTGTTCTTACTCTCTGACTATTAATAAATGCTCAAAGAGCTCTGTTGGCCATATGGCAGCCTCACAGTACCACCTACTGGTCATAGATTCTCTGATCATAGTGTGATGTTATGAGACATTGCATGTACTGTTTTTAATTTGCTCATGGCACGTTTGTCTCTAATGCATCTCATTCCAGAGATTTATTCCTGATTTATGATCCAAATAAACATTTTTTTCACCCTTTAATCTTCTATTTATCTTTAAAAAAAGAATACAATACACTGAATAACTAGCTTATAAAATATGCTTATTGCTCCATCAGAATTGTATTTACTGTAATCTGTTTTGCCATAACTTCCAGGGTACACCAGGGGAACTGGGTCCAATGGGGTTTCCAGGGATATTGGTATGTGCCCATTTTATAATACAAACAATTCTATTGAAGATAATGAACATGAACCACCATTTGAATTTTTTTTTACAGGGTAACAGAGGACCAGATGGTGACAAGGGCGATTCAGGACCTAAAGGAGACAAAGTAGGCACCAGCCACCATTTGTGTACTAAAGCTGAAAGAAGAGAATTATACAATATCAAAAATAGTTCAACATCTTGAGAAATACAGTTTTTTTCATCGACCTAGACAACTAAATTGTTTAACATTCAAGAATATTTTTTATTAAAAAATAGTTTTTTCTGAACAGACTGTGGAGCAGGTTTTTAAAGTGCATTGCAAAGAAGAATATAAAAATTGACACGGGTTTGTCAGTTTGTGAGTTAACGTATTAATGACACCACTTAATGTGCAGCCAATGCCTTCCATTTATTTCCATCATCACAACTTATAATTTGAAAGATCTTGAAACTTGATCCAGCATATGTAAACATACTAATTGTGTTAAGGTCCAACTCTGTTATAATGAAGTAAAATCAGTTTTGGAACTGATCAATGGAATGGAATTTTTTGATTGAATACAAAAAATTGTATGATTTTGACGAGCAGACACCACACCACCACCACATATTGTAAGTCAGTTTTTCTAAACTGTGCGCTCATTGCTATCCCATCAACAGAGTTAAACAGAAATTTGCAGATTTAACAGAATATTAATTAATCAGATTTAACAGAATATTACAAAATCAAAAACAGCTCTGCTGTGACGGACAAAAAGAGGGATGTATAAGGTCTATTAGAAATCATAGTCCCTCATGTTTGGTATTCATGTGACTGTCACATTGATATTACATGATGTTAACTCTTTTCGGTCTGAGGATATACTGGCATTTACCCTTTTCATTGACCTGACAACTATTTCTTCATTTTAACGTACTATACTCAAGTACTGAACCCAAAAACATACCAAGTTAGGGTTCTCAGACTCCAAAGGAAAAACACCCACAGCAGCTGCGGTTAGCCTGTGAGGTGGCAATGTAGTTAAATTATGTCCAAAAATAATTGACATAACTTAAAGTTTGTTGACTAGCTACCCCAATAATTGTATTCCAAAAATACAAAACTATCCATATACTTTTTCATGAACTGTGTATTTAAAAACGTCTCTATGCCTTTTCACAGTGCTAAGGTTTTTGGTTTTTATATCTTAGGGTACTCAAGGAGCAACCGGTATTAGGGGTCCTCAGGGAGAAAGGGGACCCATCGGTCTTCCGGGTTTACCAGGAACCAACGGTCAGCCAGGCCCCACAGGAGCAGAGGTAGACTCAATAGCACTCTGGCTAACTGGAATCTTCTTTTATCTCAGATCTGCATTAGTAGCTGAGTACAGTCCATGTTTTGTGACACAGTCCAAGTCTTGAATGATCTGTAACATTACTACAGGAAATCAGAACTGTCCTGAAGTTGGGAATCATACTAGTTCTAAGGTGACCTGTCAGTTGTTATGTAATTCATTGAAGTTTAATTAACATAGGTAGACAATGAAACAAGCTACAAAGAATTAGGCATAGTATTTATATGAGTATATTGTATTACATTCTCTTTTCACGAAAATGCCTGCTGCAATGGAAATTGAGATGAGTTTGACTGATTTTATATTTCTTCATTCAGGGCATGCATGGTGAATCTGGAACCCTGGGACAACAGGGTGGTCGTGGGTTAAAGGTTAGTGATTGATTTGTCTGAACACCAAGAAATGTCTCACAAATGTGATTCATTCCAGGGGTGCCTTTGTCAACTCAGTGATCCGATATTTTGAAGTGAACTACAATAACATGAATTGGAAAAGCTGAGTGCACCCAGTCATGCCACAGTAATATTTAGCACTTTGAATCAGGAAAACGCAAAACTGATTTAGCACGTCAAAGCCGGTATGTGTACAGCATATGTGACATTCAAGTTTAAATGGAGTCAGTCCCCACCGGTAAAGTCACGCTCAGACATCTGAGAAAAAAGGTTTAATCAGTATTTAAAGTAAAAGTCAGATTTTGGTTGTCTATCTTTCATTCACGATGACACATTTCAAGAGTGTTATCAATTTATTTATTAATATAAAAAACAATTTATACTTTGACCAGTAGCTCCAAGGATGGCAAATGTATTGATTCTCTGCTCTTTCACCTTTTTAGTCACTTTGAGGTTGGAAGATCTCTGCAATATTCTTTTCTAAAATGAAGCAAAAATTGAAATAAAATAAGTGACTCCTCTATTAAGATTGTTCTAAATGTACAGGAAACTTAGTTATCAGCTCCAGCTGACTGTAAAAAGTGTCTCATGATTCTCAGTTTGTGTTAATACATCAATGCTTAGAGTACCCCCTTCTAGCTTTGCTGCTGTCTCTTTGCAACACGCACAGTCCTACATCGACACCCAATGTTGAGGGGCTATAGTGTCATTATGAACAATGATGATGACAAGTATATGAAAATCCAAGTGATGAGTGTTTCGTAACTGTGACCAACATATAAACTTCCTCATTGTCATTAAATTAATTTTTTTTAACTTCATCACATAACATTTTCAGCAATGGTAAGAAGAAAAATTAGCGAAACATAGAAAGAAACACAATCAAAATTGCAGCTCGACTTGAACCTGGTGGATATTGATGTTAAGTCATTATTGAATAACTATCATAATTATAGTATTTTGAGAAATGAACATTCATGTCAACTCCCCCTCCTGTTGTTCTGCAGCCAAATTTCTCCAACTATTAGACTTTTTTAATCTCAGGCAACTTGTCCATGTCCCCACCCACACCATGGGGCACACTCTGGATCTTGTCATCACTGACTCTGCTACTCTCAGCAAGTTTCTTTTGTACTATCTGGGTGGTACCAACCACAAGGCCATCTCCATGGAGATGTCACTTTTGTCCCCTCTCACCAAGCCCAAATCTGCTTTAAAAAACAAACAAACCCAGAAACCATGACACTCGACTTCCAGCATCTTCTTTATGCAAACTTTGTATCAGCCAATGACTCAGTGGATTTCTAAATTAACTCCCTGAGTAGCATCCTGGATCGTCATGCCCCTGTAAAAACTAGAGCCCCCTGGTTCAACAGCGAGCTACGTACAATAAATGCAGCTAGGCGTAAACTTGAGCGGCGTTACACGGCTCCAGGTCTTACGGTCCACAAGCTTGTCTTTCAGGAACACCAAAATGCCTACTGAAAGTCCCTTAGAGAGGCACGTTCATTGTTCTTCTTGAACATCATCAAACCAGTCCTGGAAATTCTTAGCAGCTGTTTTCCACTTTCAATCATCTTCTAAAACCACAACTCCCCCACTTACAGAAATAACAGAAGAACACTGCAATAATTTCATGGCTTTCTTCAAAATAAAAATTGACTCAATCCGATCTGTTCTTTCTGGTTCCTCCACTCTACCTATCCAGTCTGCCTACTCATAGTTTGAGATCTCCCAGCCTCTAAAGTGTTTCCCAGAAATCTCCCAGCAAGAGGTTGAGGATATCATCAGCAAAGGGTTTCATCAACGATGAAACCCTTCCAACTATGCCCTTTGAAAATTTCAGTCTGGTTTCCCCTCCGCCCACAGCACAGAAACAGTTTTGCTTAGAACCACGAATGACCCATAGATGGCAGCAGATGATGGTTCACCTTCCCTCCTGATTCTACTTGATTTGTCTGCTGCCTTCAACACTGTTGACCATGGAATACTCCTACACCAGCTACATCACACCATTGGACTCACTGACTACTTAACTGGTTTCAATCATACCTCACCGACGGAACGGAATACATTTCTGTATTCTGTTCCCTCACCATAGTACCATAGTACAGAAACAACACTGGTCAAAGTTACAAATGACCTTTTAATGGCATCTGATGAGGGACTGGCCTCTGTTCTGGTCTTGTTGGATCTTAGTGTGCAATTGATACTATTGACCACCAAATTCTAATACAAAAACTTGAAAACTTAATTGGCATCAAAGATATTCCATTAAATTGATTTAAGTCCTATTTATGTGACAGATCTCAGTATGTATCTGTTAACAATGAATCCTCCATGCATAGCAAAGTTACCCACGGAGTTCCCCAGGGATCTGTGCTTGGGCCAATAATATTCACACTATATATGCTCCCTTTGGGCAATATTATCAGGAAACACTCCAGCACCACTGTGAGGGAACCTTGGAGTTATACTAGATCAGGATATGTCCTTTGACTCCCACATAAAACAGATTTCTAGGACTGCCCTTTTTCTTCTGCGTAATATTTCTAAAATACAGCATTCTGTTGCAAAAAGATGCAGAAAAGTTAGTTCATGCATTTGTTACTTCCAGGCTGGATTACTGTAATGCCCTACTAGCAGGTAGGCCCAATAAGTCTCTGAAGCCCCTCCAGCTGATCCAGAACGCTGCTGCACGTATGCTGACCAGAACCAGGTTAAGAGAACATATCTCTCCTGTATTAGCTTCCCTTCATTGGCTCCCGGTAAAATCTAGACTCAAATTCAAAATCCTTCTTCCCTTACAAAGTCTTTAACGGTCAGGCAGCAATGTATCTGAAGGAGTTCAAAGTGCTATATTGTCAAACCAGAACACTGCGCTCCCAGCATGCAGGGTTACTTGTTGTCCCTAGAATCTACAGAAGTAGAATGGGAGCCAGAGCGTTCAGCCATCGGGCTCCTCTCCTCTGGAACAAACTCCCAATCTTGGTTCGTGGAGCAGAAATCCTCTCTACATTTAAAAGTAGGCTTAAAACTTTCCTTTATGATAAAGTTTATAATTAAGGCTGGCATAAGCTAGCTCGTAGCTATGCTGCTATAGGTTTAGACTGCTGGGGGATCTGCCATGATGCACTGAGCTTTTCTCTCTTCTTCTCTCACTGTCCCTCTTTATACATCCCTCTCACTTTAATGCATGTTACTGGATTAATGCATGTTAATGGATTAATGCATGTTACTAACTTGACTTCTTCCCTGGAGCCTTTGTGCTTTCTCGCCCTGTAAGGTCACATGGTTGGTGACAGCATCTGCTGCTGTGGACCTGCTCGATGTCCACTGATCACAAGATGCTCATGATGATGATTACTATTATTATTATTGTATAGTATTTCCCCATAAGCTATCGCTAAATACTACATTACTATTAATGTTATTATCAACCTGGGATCCCTGCTGCCGCCGCCGCCCGACCATGGAGAGGATGAAGAAAGTGGCTTATAGCTGATGTCCTTGGTGCTTGTTTTTTCTTTTTTTTTCTCTCTATCTCTCTCTCCCTCTCGCCCCCCTTTTTTTTTCAAACCGGACCGGTCATGGTCATAGGCCGTCCACCCTGAGTCTTGGATCTGCTCGAGGTTTCTGACCGTTAAAAGGGAGTTTTGGAAAGCACCTTGAGACAACTGTTGTTGTGAATTGCTGCTATAAATAAAGATTGATTGATTGCACTTCCAAGGGAAATCAATCATCAAGGTCCCAAACACACACACCTTCCCCAAGTGATCTGTTCTTGGCCCCATTCTCTTCACTGTATATGCTCCCCCTTGGCCAAGTCATCAGTCGATATGGACTCTCATTTCATTGCTGTGCTGATATCATGCAAATCTACATGAAAACGGACACATGTTCCTCTTCACCTTCCCCCTCATCATCATCTCCCCTATCAACACTCACTGCCTGGAGGAGATAAAGGTGTGGATGTAACACAACTTTCTCCAGCTGAACAGCTGCAAAACAAAACAATTTTAATTGGCACCCCACATCAGACCCCGTCTTCCTCCATAACCATCATTAACTTTTCTGGTCATGACATTCCCCTGTCCTCATCAGTGATGGTGAAAAGCTGATCCACGCATTAGTCTCTTGATTCTTGAGACTGGATTCCTGTAACGCACTTCTCATCAGGTTCCCCGACAAAAGACTTCAGTATGTTCAAAACTGTGCTGCAAAGATCCTGATGAGGGTGCGTGAACACAAACACATCATCCCCTTCTTCATTCCCTTCATTGGCTTCCCATCTCCAGCAGGACTGAATATAAGGTCTCTCTCCTCACTCACCAGTGCATCCATGGCAATGCACCCACCTACCTGAAAGAACTACTCGCCGCACTGACCTCAACACGATCCCTCCATTTTACTACATTTTACACTCAAACGGCATCCTCCTCCACTAGACTTAGCTCAGCACCATGGATGATCGGGCCTTCTCTTCTGCTGACCCTTGTCTGTGGAATGTTCTCCTTGACCATCTGAGGGCTCTACAGACAACTGAGACTTTTAAAAAAAGGCTTAAATCTTTCCTTTTTAGCAGAACCTGACTTTTAATTAACATTGCTGCTTTTTTGCTTATATTTTTATATTATTATTATTATATATTTTTTTATTGATGCTTTTATCTGTTTTTACCTTGTAGCCCTTTAAGATTTGATACAAATGTAAAGTGCGTTAGAGACTAAATGTATTATTATTATTTTTAACATATCAACCTTTTTGAAGGGGAACAGAGGATCAGGTGGACCCAAAGGCAAACCGGGACCCAGAGGGAACAAGGTGCACACAGTGCATGCCAACATTGAAATCAATATGATATATAAATTGGTATTAATTTTGATCGGTCATTTCCATTTTCCTGCTTTGTATGTATCTTGCATTTCCATACTAACTACATAGTGCTGATTTCTAACTCGTTCTCAATTTTTCTTCAGGGCCGGACTGGACAGAAGGGCCTTGCTGGCCTGCAAGGCCCATTGGTAAACCTCAACTTTGCTTCAAAATTAAGATCTTAATATATGAACATTGGTATACAAGTTTTGTTAGAGTAGCTAAATTGCTTAATAGTTTTCAAATGTCTTCATTCAGATACATACGCATCAAATGTAAAATTTGACTAGACCATGACTAAACAAACCTATTTGGCATAATCAGGTTATTTGAAGGGATCACCAATCTCTTCATCACAAACTCCATGTTTCTGCTCCAAATCAACCCTAAAACCTCACTCTGTAATCAGTTGTAGTACTGAAAAAACATAACAGTAATGCTTACATTTCTTCTACCTGAGTGCAAACATTTTACAATGTGTTTCTGACTCATTGCTCACAGGGTTTGTCGGGGCCACTTGGACCAGAGGGAGCAGAAGGAAAGCCTGGTACACAGGTTCCCATTCCCTATCATTTTTCAATTTAATCAACCATAAAAACTCTTTGTGTCTTTTGTGTTTCTTCATATACTTTCTGCATAAATTATTCGGTTACCATCAGAATATTTTTTCGATTGTTTATTTTAATCTTACAAACATCTTATTTCCGGTCTTGGTTTTAGTCGTCATTTTGTGTCTTTATGAGGATGGTAGAGTATGGAAAGAAGAGGTCCTACACGTCCTTACAGAAAAATTAATCTAGAAACAGATGGATATAGATGTTTGATGCAGGATTATAACAGTGACATACCCACAAACTGTTGAGATGGAAAAACTGACTCCTGGGTTGATTCACTATAGTATGTTTATAGGGATGCACGATTCTAGCTAAAATGAGAATCACCATGTTATTGCTTATTACAGAACCCAGCTAGCATCTCATGAGAAATTGAAAATTTCCCTTATACCCGTGGAGCTCTGTAGTTTGTGGTGCTGATTCTGCGGCCAAGTGTTTTCTTGACCTTCATTTTGACTTTTTCTAAATCAAAAAAACTTCCATACCTCAGAATGTGGATCTTTCTTCAATGAAATCGCAGTATATTATGTGGATAAAACTCTTTCTCAACATCATGGGGATTACTTCTGGATTCATTAAGTCTTTTTGATTAGTAGTTTTCTCTCACACTACCTGAAAATGTTCCGCTTGAAAATCTGCAGGTGTCTTTTTCTCTCTTGCTCTGATGTTAGGTCCAGTTTCTGTTGCTCTTTATTGCATGGCACAACAAAGTATTCTCATTGGTTGAGAGAGAAAGTAGAAGTAATATAGAGGCAGTGAACAGCAGCTGTCTTGCTTGGAAAACTTCCTCTGTGATTCTTGTCTCCCAGCTGTATGTTATCATTTTGTTAATTTTGTATCATTGCTGGTTGAACTGAATAAGCACTTTCCATCCTTAATCACTTAATATTAGTATTGACTGACTGTATTGCAGAAGACTTTGCTTAGGATGTGGATCTTAGTTTAGCATTACAGCAGTAAACAAGGGCATCATCTTGTCTGGCTCTGTAGAGGTAGCAGCCGTTGATTCCAGCATGGCCTCTAACACCTTGCTTGGCATCATCGTATTAACCCCACTGGTGTGGAGATATTATTTCACACTGAAAAGTGATGGTATTTGTCTCACCCTTTTGTTTAATTAGATAGTCTTTATCACCACATTTTTCTTCTGCCTAATTACATCGCAACACTTTATGAACATATGGATATTGTTAATGATATTAATTGTTGTGGTTGTAGTCTTATATATAATGAGCAGATATAAAAATGTAACCAATATCAACAAATTAGTGTTATTCCAAAACTTTTTAAATTCACTGTTAGATTACAAAGAACGTATGTCCTGACATCATAAATGACTTCATTTAAGTGATCACATTTACCATTGCCCTCTGAGTGACCTCTGCTGTTGTAAATTTTTACATTGTTGGTATTTTGTCTGTCGCACTTTTCAGGGTCCCTTAGGCGCAGCTGGGAGTTCTGGCAGTGAAGGCCTGAGGGTAAGATTGTTAGCTTCAGAATGACTTCAGTGGTCAGTTCAGTACATTAAGCATCCAGCTTTTTGGACTCTTTGCCACAAACTGTGGGGTTTCATTGAATAAAAAAATATTAGGATTTCACAGTACACAATTAAATAAATATGGGCTATTTTATGCACTCAAGAGCAGGCAAACATTGTTAGCACAAAATATGTTACAGGACATAACAGAATCTGCTGCTACAGATCCTTTGTATTAGCGCTATAACTCAAAAGCTATAACATAGATTATTTTCAAATTTTAGACCACCATACCCTTAGGGTGGGGAAGAACTAGAGGGTTTTTGGGGAAGCACGGTTAACTGTTTTTGACAGAAGTTGGAGCTCTATCTGCAAAATTATCATGCCATAACTTCTCAACCGTTGGTCCGGTTTGGACCAAACCAGCTGCATATAATTTGACTCAAGGGGATATATTTTGTATAAAAAAAATACGATTTATTAGTTCCTATTTTACTCACTAGGGGGAGCTTTTTAATGAAAAACGTCTTTTTGGACATAACTTCCTATCCATTGGTTCCCTTTAGTCCAGATTTAGTGTATATTAATCGACTTAAGGAGGTCTATTTTGTAAATATTGAATTTTGACTGTTTTCTGGTAATGAATCAAAAAATATCTGATGGATTTTCCATATTTTATACCTAAATATATACCTTTAGTGGGAGGAAGAACTGAGTCGATTTTCGATTATATAAATTATGTCATAATTTACTCTAAAGGTTCACATTTTACTCACTATGGGGAGCTTTTTTATGAAAATATTGATTTCCAAGCATACCTCAATAACTTTCATGGATCATTTTCAAACTTCATACCTAATTAGACTTTAGTGCCTGGAAGAACTGTATTTTTTTGGCAAAGGTCGGTTGTATATTTTGGACATTAGGGGGATCTTGAGCTCCAATAGTTTTCAAGACATTATTTCTCGATCATTGGTCCGACTTAGTACACATTTGGTGCTTATGGATCAAATCCAGGAGATCTATGCTGTATAAATTGTGATTTACTCAAATAGTTAATATTCACTAGAGGCAGCCCAACCACTTTTTTTTTGAATATGACTTATCAACCATTGGTGTAATTTAATCGAAAATTGGAGTATATGAATAAAATTGAATATAATATATAATACATTTAATATGAAGAGTTTATTCGAGGGAATTGCTTGTGCAACGCAGGGCTTTAAGGACTTTTTCGGGCAGATATACTCGCTGTCAGTGACAACAGCATATGTCTAGTTTAACATGGCTGCAGATATTTGTGCCTTCTGACTCTGATGTTGGACAAGTTTACTCGTCAAACTGATATTGTGTGTGGAGCCCACAGTCACAGATTCTTATTCTCAATCACCCTAAGGTTATTGACTCACTGCAGGCCAAAATACATTTCTTTATTGACTTGGTTTGTGTGGCATTACTGTTTTTACCTTTGGACCCAAATGCAAGCACTGACTACAAGGTATGCTAAATGAAGGGGATTTGATGAGGAGTAACTGGTTGGTAGTAAGCGGTTGAGAAGACAAGCACTGTGACATAAGTTTAGCTCATGATTACAGCACTATGACCAGAAGGATGATGCGTCAGCTACCACAGTAGATTAAATAAATCAAGCGATAGGAGGTTGGACAGTGCAGACAGAGCGGCACTAGGACAGAGGAAAGGGAGGAACACAAGAAGACATAATGTAGTTCTCATGTTGAAACATGAAGTGCCTTCTTCAAACTGTAGACTCGAATCTTTCCTGTGAAAACTTGATTCACATCTTCATAACTCTAGTTTGCTGCTGCTGAGGGAAACATTTTTTGGAACAGACTTGTTCAAATTAACAAAGACAAATGTAACCTGTTAAAGAGTCTTGATTTCTGAAACTACCATGAAACAATTAGACCAACCAACTGTCAAAATCAACTCATTAAAGCCCATTAACATGTTTGATAAGCAATCTCCTAATCTCACAGTTTTTTTGTAAAGAGCTCCCTGAAGTGAGTAAAATACCGAATGAACTATTAGAGTAACGTATGACACAAACAAGATAGATCTCCTCGAGTTCATTTATACCCAAATTTAGACTAAATAAGACCAATGGTTAGGAAGTTATGTCTAAAAATGTTTTGGGTTGCTTTTGACAAAAAAGCTCCCCCTAGTGATAAAATATCAACTGTCAGACTAAAACAGATATATACTTGATAGATCTCCCCAAGTCAATTTACATAAACCCAATGCGAACTAAATCAGATCATTGGTTGAAATATGATGTCCTCAAAACTCTTGGAGTTAAACCTCCCCCCAGTGTTGGAAATATGCATCTGACCTACTCCAAAATCAATTTTTTTCTACTATGTCTATGGGTCTATGTCGGTATAAAACTTGAAAACGATCCATGAAACATTTTTTGAGTTATTGCTTTAACACGAAGGATCTGCGGCGGCAGAAGCAGCATTGACGATTCCATAATATCCGTGACTATTCAGGGATATAATTAGATGTTAGAAATAAAAAATTAATGAAGTCGACCACATTTGCACTTTCTCATTTTTCATCATCACGTCTCATGTTTTACTTTTCCAGGGATTTCCAGGAATTTCTGGCAACAAAGGACCTGACGGCCCACTAGGTTCTCAGGTACGCGTTCAACATTCTGTGATTGTGTAATTCTGAAGCGAGAATATTTCAGAGATGAGGCAGCCAGCTATTCTAAGCATATATTTGCATGACACAAATGTTTCAGCCATCGGTTGTGAAACTATGATGACTCAGCTAAAGGAGAGTTGTAGATGATGAGTTTTATCCTACAGGGGGCACGAGGAAAATTAGGAGCTCCTGGAATGCCAGGACCCCCAGGAGAGAGGGTGAGTTCACATACAAAACTGTCATGACCTTAACATATGTAGCATAGAGTACGTGAGCGTTTTGTTATTTATACTTTGTATTTTTGACTAGCTGTGTTTTCTAAGGGTTTCACAGGGAAGCCAGGCATTGAGGGACCTCAGGGCCCAGTAGGCACGTATGTAAGTGATTCTGCAGTCGGGCAAATACATTGAATGCACCTGTTCTTCCTGTCTATGCAGTACATGATGTTTTCAGCATCTACAGTATCCAGTACATGAGCGGTATTTCTCAACATTCTTACATGTAGCCTGAACATGTTTGATAATATAAAGAAATGTTAGAATATTTCAGTGGTGTTCAGCATGAAATATGTCAGGTTATGTTATATGTATATGTTATGTAATATGTTTTTTTTGGTTAGAAATCTGTTAAATTAAGGGCACATAATATCTTTCTAAGAGTCAGTGTTTTCTTGCTAGACATGGATCTAGCTCACTGAGTTTGGATTAAATCATATTCCAAAATGAAACAATTCTATGAAATACTCACCTCTAAATGATTACGGTATTAATTGGTTTGAAATGAGAACATCGACCCCCAAACCCAGCTCTGTAAGACTTCTATATCATGAACTGTTGATAGATGAAGGCTTCCGTCTTTTGTTCTTCTATCATTAGGGGATCCAAGGGAATGTTGGTATGCGTGGGTCTCCAGGGTTCAGGGGAGAGAGGGTAAGGTCATCTTTTTCTGACTTCATTTACCATACTCAAATGTTAGGGAAAAGGTAGAGGACAGAACTTCAACCATGTTGTATATGAGAACAGCTGAGGATGTTTAACGATAGATGTCAGATAGGAAAATCCATTTGATGAAGGCAAAATTAAAGTTGATGAGGGAAATCTTTTGCTCATTTATTTTCAGTGTCAGTTTTAACATCACAGACTTTTATAGATGCACTGTTAAATTACCATTGTAAGTAAGGGCCTTTAATGGTGGTAACAAATGTGATAATATAAAACTCTTCTTTTTCTTCTGCACCAGGGGGAGCCAGGCTTACGAGGTTTACCTGGGCCTTCTGGAAAGCCAGGTCCTGCAGTAAGTGTTTTTGTAGTTTATTTTATTTTCATTGTTGAGAGGATTTGATTAAGACAGCAGCTTTTTTTGAGCCATTCCACAGAGGGTAGGAAAATAAATGTAAACCAGTGAAGTGTATAGCTGGTGTGCTGGGACAGCTAGGTTATCGAGGCGATCAGGTTGCAGTGATTGATTTTTGTTGGAGCCTCAGGTGGCAAATGCAAAGGCACAGCAAGTCTACCTGACAAACAAAGAATTGTTTTCCAATCTCCGTCCTCCAGACTCAGGCATGCAATCCTCAGTATTAGGTGACCTCCTCAATGACAAAGCAGTTTTCGCTATAGCCTTATTTCATGGGACAGCTTTGAGCAATAAAGTAGCAAAACATTCATTGACTTATGTTTCCTGATTAATCGTTGAAATCTTTAAAGCTCATCAGTTCCTGTTCTCAGAGGTTTCATCTGAGTTAATAGTGGGCTACTTGAGAATAAAATGTATGACATGTTTCCTCAGAAGTTTTGTTTATTTATGACAACAGTGTTTCAGTGGATTTATCTTGCTGCTTATCAGATTTGTTTCATAACTTGCTATAGGTTTAACTATGTATATGTGTAATATAACAATTAAGAATGAAAGCATAATTTTTTTTTATTTTTGCTGTTTCCTTCAACGGCAAAGAAACTAGCAAACAACTATTACAAGAAATACCATAGCATCCTTCAAACATTTTCAATATCAAGAGACACGGCTCTTTTGGAAACCCGAAAATTTTGCATACTCATCTCTAGGTTCGTTTGACCTGAGAATAAATAAATCCCCTCTTCCATAGAAAGAGTTACATCTACGAAAGTACGACTCTTCTCTGAAGGTCACTCGTCACTCGGTTTTCCCCGCCATGTGACTGGACACCTACTTTATCCTGGGGTTATCCACTGATGCAATATTCTCCAATCTGTCATTGAGTTTGGTGATACAGAAGGTGGATTTCACCGTAAAATTTGTCTTTTTATGTTACCATCTCTGAATGCATTAAATACTACACTCAGGGTAATTCCTTTTTGATAACATGAATATTTTCTCCCATGAGTTCTCATTCTACAGGTTGCTCAAAATTAGATCAAAATTAAATCCTGTTACTATTCACGGTTTTGTTTTTAAAAAAAAACAACAAAATTTTCATCAGAGGTACTACTAAGATGTTATGTATATTTAAAAGAAGATGTGTTCATTACAAATATTCTGAAAGAATTCTGTGGTGCAGTCAGACTCCACAGAATTGTCAGAACTGAACTGGACAAGAACTGGAGTCAGAACTGAGACTCCTCAGTTCTGACTCCATCAAATGAATTTAAGAAGATGCACATCAGGTCTACAGCAATATTTAACTGTAGTTGTATATACAAATATTTGTCTGCACTTCTCACAAAGTTGTGAAAATGTTGAGATGCATCTACAAATTATATCAATTTCTGAGCGTACAACACCTGTGTTGTCTTGTCCTGTCTTCTACGTTGACACAGTTGGAGCTGTAGGTGAGATTAGCATGTGTTAACTCATCTGTTTCACTTTTCAGGGTCAGCCTGGTTCGCCCGGAGAAAAGGGACAGAGGGGACCTCAGGTGAGACCTTCAGTTGGCAAGTTTGTACCCTTATGAATATTTTGCTTTCCAAACATGTTGTTTAATTAGCTTGACAGTGTTTTCTTTTTAAATTATCACACAGTATCATGTATTATCCAAAAATAAATTAATGGAAGCAGCCCAGAAACATGTTCATAGATGAATATATTATAGACATTCATTGTAGTTGGGCTGTAGGCCTGAGAAAGAAACGCTGATTCCATCACTCTCATTATACCAAGGAAGCAGTTGAATAAAAGAGTCTAAGAGTTCAGTATGCAACCATAACTTTACAAAAAATCACACTGGATATTTAAGCATCAAAACATTTCAGGACAGAGGAAAATTTAATTTCTCAGATAACTGTTTGTAGATAGCTCTGATGGAGCACTGGATTTATCAGGAGGATGGTGACAGTGGGTGAGCCCCCGAATAAAGTTACTGTATGAACAACTGTTTGTGGGACACTTGGGATGTGTTGAAGAGTACAGAACATTATTTAACAGTAGATCTTGATCGAACATATTTGAGTGTTAGGAGATAATTAACCTACTCGCATAGTGCATAAATATGCATCTCTGCATCTCTGTTAACTTGGAGGAATCACTGACCCTCATTTCATCCACCATCAATCGAGATGTAAGTCATATCAACATTCACACATATAGACTGAACTCACAGAATCACTCGATCAATCAATCATTAACTTCATCTTCAGTGTCATATTCCATTGCACTTAAGTCCCTTGCCTGTGTGCTCTGGCGATGCTGGTAGGGTTGCTTCCTGGGTTCTGGGCATGTTTGTTGTACCTGGGCTCCTGTGGTGCTATGGGCTCTGCCTCCCAGGCTTCGGGTCTGAATGAACTATCTGGCTGCTGTTGGACTCTGAGGAGGCCCTGTACACTGGTGTGGGTCTTGCTGCATGAACCCGGCCCATAAAATCGCCATCTTCTATGACACAATCTTCATCTGTTGATGAAGGCCATCAGCGGCTGCAGAGCCAGTGTTTGATGTCAACACATCGGCTCTGTGTAGACATCGGCGCTGGTCTTTTCGTCCTTGTTTGTTTTGTCTTGTCTTTATGTTCCACACTAGGTGGATCATGACCTTTTTTATGGAAATAAGTATTAGTTCCACATAAAATGTAATAGTTTAGTCTTTCAGAGAGGGCTGGTTTAGGTCATATACACACACTCACATGCACAGACATGACAATTTACTGTTGATCAAAATGCAGGTTTGCAGTTGCTATCTGCAGGTTTTTACCAGGCTGCGGTAAATCTTACCAATGGTGCATGCAGACAGATCATTTAAAAATAAAAATAAATATGGAATACCTCTTGATTCTATGGGAAGGAGGGAAAATGGACAAACAGCGATCAAGTCCAACAGTGTAAAGAATTCTGAACTCTCACCTGGTGAGACTTTGTTGTCAGTGCTCGAGAGGCTTTGCAAATTTCATGAATTTCTGTCCATTGGAGTATAACGCCTCCCCCCTCCCCCATTTTTTTTCCCCCACATTTTATTATATTGCTCCCTTTAAATACCAAAGTGATGCACTGGAGCATGACAGTGAGCAGAATTCATCAGTTTGTATTCGAGATCTCAACATTTTTGACAATTTTTTATTAGCTAAGCAATGACACTTTAATGTAATATCTACTTTGAACAAAAATTAAGAGCTGTATCGGATGACTTTAAAATGCTTCGTTCTGTATCTACGTCCACATCATGTATATAGATAGTAGATATGCATAGTCCATTACTTATTTTGTATTTATTATTTCTAGTTGTCTTGACCAAATAATGATTATTTAATAAAAACATCTACAGTTCAAAGATGTACATTAAATTCTGCCACAGAACAAACAGCAGACTGGTTAGATTCCACTGTCTGAAAACGAAAGGTTTAAAACCCCAACAAAAAAGTAAAGCTTTTCAGCTTTCTGTGGGCCAGTTGACAACCTATCTTGTTTCTCATAGGGTCGCCATGGAGACGAAGGACCCAAAGGGATTCCAGGCTATACAGTAAGTTATACTTCCCAATAAAGTGTACAACAGTTCAAATTCAGAGGTCTAACAGCCCAATGTAATTTTACATTGGGTTCTGGGACATAATTTTAACTCGAGATAATAAAAAAAAAAAATTATTTGCTTGTCATTTGGATTGTGACAAGTACCGAGCCCCCCCTAGTGTCAGTTGAGAATGAAAAATCCGTTTGTAAATATGTACCATCGGTTTGCAAATCTGTGCCCTGTATTTTGTCCTTGTCAACAGTACACAACGAAGAGATACTTAGTTTGCTGTCATAGAGGATTTCACCTTTGAGAAGCTGGAAAAAGAGAATACAGAAATTGTCATATGAAAAAATCATTCAAAACAGTTAAAAGATCATCAAAATAGTTTGCAATTGGTTTATAGTTGGAAACTGATCAATTAATCGACCAATTTTTACAACTCTAATTGCTAGCTCATTGGTTACTGTGGATGTCTCTCAATTGGAGGATTCGGAAGGTAGCCGCTTGAGTCCCAGAAGGTCTACATGTCATATGTTCCTTGTGCAAGATGTCGAACCCTATATGCTCCCTGTGAGCCTGAAAATGGCTGCCCCCTGCTCCCTCAGGGATCGGTCAAACGTAGAGAAAGAACTTCCTTTTGGGATGAATAAAGAATCTTTTTTTATATTTTTTATTAGTTCAATGTGAAAAAAAATTTATTCAATTAAATTTTGAATTGAATCTGTAATTTCAGAATTTTCTATTCTGTTGGTTTATTCAGAATTCTATAAAATAAGATTATAATTGTGATTATACCTCGGATCAAAAATGGCCACTTTGAGTGCTGTTCGGCCCTAAATGTGGAATCTTTAATTTTGGCCCCTTCTGTGATTAGTTAGTTTGACAAACCCTGCTGTACAGTATACAAAGAAGCCATATTGAAAGATGATTCTGGATATTTTCGGGAGCTAAGTGTAGCAATCCTGCTCTTCCGGGTTTTGCATAAGGTAGTGTAGACTCACAACTCGCTGGATATATCATTTAGACATGGATAGAGTTCAGGATTCCTAAAGAGGAGCTATGGAGAGGGATGTCTAGAATACCTTGCTTATTCTGCTGAAACTTTGACTTAAAATATGTAGAAGATGTTGGATGGATGGTTGAATGAATGTCTTACACACAGTCAAAGAGAGGAAGGGATATATTTTTTACAGTCTAAACACAATACGATGAAAGTCATTTATTCTCAACAAATAAAGTGTATTTTGATTAATGAATAATTCTGTAAATAAGGAACTTGTCTAAATTCACAGTTTTAAATTGAAGGAAATATTGTGATGGATAGATTGGTAATCAATGATATCCCCTAAATTCTTCCTTATAACTCAGTCATTGAGTCACTAAATAAGATAAATGCTGTCATTGCTTGGCTTTACATGTTGGTGATAATGATTTGTTGATAAATAATCTATTTACCATTGGTGAAGCTAGCCATGTATACTTGCATTTCTTTGTGTGTCTACTGACAAGCTTCTCTCTTAATTAAAATTGATTGTAATGACTCACAGTTGAGAGCATATTATTCAAATACTGTACATAACATACACAGGCAAGTGTGCTAAAATGTACAGATAATAATTTAAATCCTTGGTGAGAACATGATCAATTGGGTTTGAATGTTTCAGCTCGTACAACCAAATCCACACAAAAGTGAAACAGGAAAATTATATTGGATTGGATTGTTTTTACCTGGATGTGTCACCATCTTTAGGGTTGATTTCAAGTCCAAGAGCTTTTATTAGAATGATATTCTTTTGCATTTCTAGGGCCCTCCTGGTATTCAAGGTTCCCCTGGGACAACAGGAAACCCTGGACCCAGGGGAAGCCAAGGACCCCCTGGACCTCAGGGACCACAGGGTCCAGCAGGAATCCCAGTGAGTGGGTATTACTATCATCAGCTGCTTTTTCTTTTAGGTTTTATATTCAAAACTTTAAGTCCTAAATAATGAAAAAATTATGAATATTATCAGTTAAGTTCAAGTGTGTCAGCACATGGTAGAACTTTTTTTTCTCAAATACAGTTATTTGACAGTTTCTTCTTGCGCTCAGGGCCTACAGGGTGCTGTTGGACTATTAGGAGCAGCAGGAGAAAGAGGACTCAAGGTAAACTTCAGTATATTCAAGAATGGTGAGAGTTATGTCTGTGTAGTCATCTCTGTTATCCCTGAACTGGTACTCTAACCTCCAGGGTTTGCCTGGCTCACCTGGGGATGTCGGACTCACAGGACAAGATGGGCAACAGGTTGGTTTAGCTTCCCAGTAAAGATAAGAAACCAGTGCTTTCAGAGTTTTATGGTACTATCCATATTATAAATGTCGCCGTTAATTTTTAAACTAATACTACATTTCATGTTACAAGTGCATTATATCTAAAGAATGATGTCTGTTAAATAACCGTGTAATTTAACATTTGACTTCATTGTTTTAATCACATTAGATGTTAGAAAAGCAGTGTAAAGCAAGAGCCTTGCGTGCTAAGTTAATTCTGAATTTTTGCAGGGAGTCTGATACTCATCTTTGTTTTAAGGAAATACATAGATAAAGAATAAGAGTAAGTAAATCGTTGGACAAAATTTTTAAACATTTATATACTTTGAATAGGATTTTTGTGGATTTAATGTCACAGGTTTGTTCACAACATCATCATTTTACCAGGATAGCATCTTATTGTTAGTTGATGGTTGTTTTCAATTTTCACTGATCAGGGTCTCCAAGGTCAAACAGGAGTTGAAGGCCAACCTGGACAGAAAGGAGAACTGGTGATTACCGAGTCTTTATATCACTTCATGTCACAGACAATTTAAGGAATGACTTTAAGGAATGACTTTAAATGTATTTTATTTCTAAAAATACGAGATCAAGGTTATTTGTTAAATGTTGCGGAACAGCCTGCGGCCAGTGTGAGGAAATAATATCTTTTGACAGCTAAACACTTAATGGCATTGAGAAGCCTACAGTAAGTATTTGTATTTCCTGTCCTCTTTGTTTGACAGGGGGACACAGGGTCTAATGGTAAATCTGGTCCTCAAGGGCCACCGGGAGAGAGAGGATTTGAGGGCCTGAAAGGCTCACAGGGACCAGCTGGACCTGTGGGTAAAGAGGTGGGTGCATTTATCTGCTGTCTATGCTATTCAAAGATGATCTTTACAGTGAGTGACTGTAGACGCCCTCTCACATGTGCACCTGCTGTGACATAAGTGACAGAACGGCTCCACAGGGGGACAACTTACAATACAATTTAGAATGTATGTACTCACATAACATCTCCAGGCAGATATAATAATTGGTATTTTTGTAAAAAATCTACCATGAAAAGCAGCTACTATGTGAACTTAGAATAAAAAACTGTTAATAATATCTAATCAGGAAGTTGCCAAAATGCTGACTGTTTTGTTTCCAGTGTGCAGTAAGACAGATTCTCAACTCCAGACTCTTTGTTCATTCCTCCTCCTGCAGGGTAACATTGGACCTCCTGGTGAAACTGGAGATTCTGGACCTAAAGGGGACATGGTCAACATATACCTGATACTATATGAAATTTGTTTCAAGTTCTGAGGACGATTGTTGTGCTGCTTCGACCGATTTATTTTTACAGAATGTGTTTGATGTTGGCAGGGGGAGGTGGGTCCTGTTGGTCTCTCTGGTCAAGAGGGCCCTTGGGGGACCCTCGGAGAAAACGGGGAAAGGGGTCCAAAGGGCGAGAAGGGCCACCTTGGGCTTATGGTAAGCACGGCTTTATACATCAACAGTTTAAGAACTTTTTGATGGTACAACATACTGCAGATGTCCCTTTTATTTTTTAGTTTAAAGACCACACTGTTAAATTGACTGGAATTACCGTGATCTCACACCTACACACACACACACACACACTCTGCATTATCTTTAGAGTCTATGACACACACCACATTAATAGAATAAATGTTAAATGGAGCAGCAAATGTGTAATGGTACAGCACTAAAAATCACCAACTATTTATTTTTTGAAGTAACTTCAGTGCCCTTATGTATAAGTTATCTATTTGGTCTTTTCTAAAAATGAAACTGTTATATATTTTTACCCTAAACACTGTTTTTTAGGAACTGTTGATGCCATGTTCATCTTTTTTAACAGGGTGAACCAGGGCTGATGGGAAAAGTAGGGCCTGCAGGTCTGGCCGGTGTACTTGTGAGTTTGCTGTCATGACCATGTTCCTTTTATGTAACCTTTATTTGAACTGTTCACAGAATTGGTAGACATTTATTAATTCATCTTAGATATGTTTTTACTTAAATTGCAGTCTTTTTACATGTTGTGAATGTTTATAGTTTGTCTGTGATTGTTTTAGGGAAACACAGGTCCTCCTGGATCCCCAGGACTAGATGGATCTCAGGGTCGGAAGGTAATATTATTTTCTTAAGTAACAAGCCACAGTCGGAAAAAATAAACCCTTGACAGGCTGTGAAGATAACAAGCTTGTACATCTGCTTTTTGACTTCCCACAGTATGGATATAAGTCTCAGACCTCTATCTTGCACTTGACAAAAAAATCGTGGTGCAAGTATTGTTGCTTGCCATGAACCGTAGTTTTCATTTTCACACCCAGTGTCCTGATTGAGCTATGAACCCATGTGCATGTTTGTTTCAAACTGAGGTGTGCCCCCCCCCCTCCCCGCTTAATAATAATATCTGTTTATTACATGCTACATGAGCTCTAATATCATCCACTATATCCATCCATCCATCCATCACCCACATCTAATTTAGAGGCATTCAAAATTATGGATATTGGATTGCTGCTCTGATCCAAACAATTTGATTAGAGATTAATTTCCATCTAGATGCTGGCAGGGTGACAAATCATTTAAATAATGTATCAAGTTAAACCGCTGTGCCATACTGTGTACTTATAATTGCGACTGACTACATTGACTTTTTTTCTCTTTGATGATTATTATTTCACCCAACCATTTCCCATTCATAATTAATTATAAAAATAATTTTTATTACCTGGGATGCCTATGTGACTGCCATCTCTATGCATCAAAAAGCCTCCTACACCTCCTACAAAGAGGTGCTGTTTCTACATGCAGTCAAGTTGTTGATTGATCTGAGGATTGGGAAATGGTTGATGCAGAGAGTCATGAGTCAAGGGTCACATACCCATCCCTGACTAGAGATTATTAATTTTTAAATTGCAAAGTACTAGGCACATGTGTACCTGTCATTTGTAGGAATTGGGAGATGTGACCTTCATTGATTTAAATCATAATATGTACAGAACATGCATTATTTACCTTACCTTAGATTAGTTCGGTGACTAAATAAAACTTCTAGGCTCCTTGCTTCATATATTACCTTATATTACACCAAGATTCTTCAGTGTTTAACCAGCAAAACAGAGTTGGAAATTCATGAAATGCAATTTTATCATGGACATATTAAATTAAATAGAGACTAATAAAATGTATTTCTTGTCCTTGTTTTAAAAAATGTTTAAATGTAATATTATCTTACAAATATTTAAGGAATGTACTATATTTGTCCAAATAACCATCACAATTTTCTTCAGTTCTGGTCTTTAATTTGACAGGTGAGGTTTCTGACCAGCGTCTTGCGTGATCCGAGACGCTACATGGTCTTAGTCACATGAACTTGAATCAGAACGTTTTTTATTGATATAGAATTGACAGTATTTTTGTAGCATGAATTAGTCCTCATTGTCACTACACATAAACAAGCCGCCATTGTCTCTCTAAAACTGTATCTCATTTTATGGCTTCATGGTTAATATTTGTGACTGTTGGTTGAACAGCTGGCCAGAACAGCCAGAACAGCTGGAAGTCAGATTCTTTTCGGCATTTAATTCAGGTTTTTCTTCTGTTGTTCAGGGAGCATAGTAATCCATTACACAGACTCTACATTGGTGTGAATTATGCTTATGCATAAGATAAAATAACTTCTCACTATATACTTTATCAGAAAATGATTGAAACCCACAAAAGATACTCATGCAGAAGAGGAACTCTCTGCTCAGGGTCATGAGTGGAATGTTTCTTAAATGCTTTAAATTTTCACAGTGGACAAACGCTACAGACACTGATGGCAGAGTAAAGAGGGTTAATCAGTGCTGATTGAGAGTATCCTTGCATTGTCAGTGTACACAATGGACGTGTTTTCTTGTTTTGCAACATCTTCGTAAGTATAGAACAGCACCTGCTGTGTTCTGCTTGAATTAAATCAGTTCATGAATGGTGTTACATGGTTTTGTTCCACCTCTCCAGGGGGAGTCTGGGCCTATAGGACTTATTGGACCTCCAGGATCAGCAGGCCCTCAGGTACACACTGATTCTACTTAGCATTTTGTACAACACTGTGTCCACTGCAACTCAGCTACAAAAAACGCTCATATTCTTCCTTTTTATCTTGTAAAGGGAGTAACTGGCACACGTGGTGTCAGAGGAGACACAGGGGGACCTGGACTTCCTGTAAGTATCCTCTAGGATATGTAGGTTGTTCTCTGTGTTATTAAATGTCTGCCTGTTCTCGAACAGTAGTGGTGTTGCTAGTGGAACATGGAATACATGTAACCGACATTCAAGAGAAGACTACACTTTGAAGGGATTTACATAGAAATCATCCCAGCTACAATTTTGAATTATAAGATGATCCTTTCATTGCCCTACAAGTGAATCCTAATAAATAAATCCATGACAATAAGACAAGACATACATAGCAAAGTAAACAAAAACAAATAAACCTGAAAGTGTATTACGTCCTTCCATTGTGGTTATAAATGCAATCAGCCTTGCTCTTGGAAGGGTAATCCTCAGTCCAAGACTCTCCTTCAGATGGACAACTTCCAGTAACCACTCTATGGATGCTGTGAAATAATGTGCCAGAGGAACAAAACCGGTTGACTCTGGTTATCATCTGAAACACCACTGCGAGATTGATTGTAACAGTTTTTAAGGAACTGTCTCAATAACCATTGGATGAATTGCAATGAAAGTTGTTCCAGACATTCATGTCCCCTCGTGGATGAACTTAATTAACTTAAAGGAAACCCCGACTATAAAGACATTAAACCATCATTATGCCATAAATGTTTTTTTCATAATGATACACGGTGTTAGGAACACAAAAAATACTGTTACTTTATAAATCCTGAAAGTTTAAGACATATTTGGCCATTACTTGAAGGGCACATTGTATTATGGGTTGATGACTGAGAATGGTTGATGTTGCTGAGCCGCTGTAGTCGGTTATTGTATTGGTGAGATAAACATCGATATAATGCGGCATTGTGCTGCTTTTGGTTTTACTTTCCAGTCAAAGGGCAATACGCGAAGCGATGTAAGTTTTCACAGTTTTCCCAGAGAAAAGAAGAGGAGAAAACAGATGGAAGACACCTGTGGACGTAAACCACTTCCAAAGAACCAGCGTCTGTGTTTGCATCACTTCTCTCCTGATGCATTTGAAGCATTTAGTCGACCATATCTGCTAAAAGAGCTTAAGGGTCATAGTGGTTATAAACGAAGGCGAAAGCGAAATGCTTTGCAAGCAATATTTCCACACAAGGAGACTAAACCATACCGAGAAGCAAGTGACAACCGCTGTAGGAAGGGGCAAAGAGAGAGACGCTGGACGCTCTCCTGCTAAAATTTGAACCAGCTTACGGATGCAGAGAGTCTGAAAGTAGACTATCGGACACGACTATGACCATGGTGGATATCATACAACTGTGGCATGAATTATGTGCTTACTTTGAACAAAAAGCAGAGCTGTTTACAACAAGCACTCTCCTTCGTGGTTGCCTTAGCAACAGAATTCCCGCACAGCCACCAGCGATTGTGTCTGCTCGGATTCTCTCGCTTCATCGCGTGTTTAATCGTCTTCTTGTGTTTGCTCAGTTTGAGTAAAGTTTCCCAATTTGTCCTTGTTAATGTCGTGCTCCAGTTCAAATTGATGAACTGGAGATGACATTTTTAACTCTTGAATTAGGATAAGCGGTTCAGAAGCCGGCCATTGCATCCATTTGACATTACTATCCAGAATGCATTGCAACGTAAACAGCAATTAGTAAAAAAGGTTTACTAGATTTAATTTCTTAAGGCTCATTTTAATTTGGTCAGTCTGTATTCTCTTTTTCAGAAGTGTAAATGACACACTGTGGCTAATCATTGTAGCTTCTCATATAAGGTTGACATAATCTGCAGCGAAACCTGGCTTGAAGATGAGTTCTACTCTGCTGTGGACTCGAAAGGCTCCAAATAAGAATGCACCATGTGAACAGAAAGGCCAAAGTGTATCTGATGTCATGTACACTGCCCAAAAAAATTAAGGGAACACTTAAAGCGCAGTCTGGATCTCGATGAAAGAAACATTCAAGTTGAAAATCTTTATTGCTATACATTGTGTAATTTCTTTAGTACAAAATTATGCAAGAACGATCAATGGAAATCAAAATCATTAAACCATTAAAGGCTGGATTGTGATTGACAACAAAAATCAAAGTGAAAAACTGAAATCACAGGTTCTGATCCAATTCCACTGAATTTCATCACAACAGCTCATAATGTGACCCAGGAGTGTGTTTGAGCCCCACAGGCCAAAGGGACCTCCTGAAAATGTGTGGGCCTGCTCCTGATATGGAAGATGATTTCCTGGGGGAGCTCCTCCCAGTCCTGGATCAGGACTCCTGGACCCCAGTCCTGAATCAGAGCTCCTGGACAGTGTGTGGTGGTGTCTGATGCAGTGATACAAAACGTCTGAGGTTCTGGGATGGATTCCGGCTTGGGGAACATGAGGATCAGTTATTGGCATCAATACCTTCATTCTCCAGGAACAGCCTCCACACTCTGACCACATGAGGCCGGGTCTTGTCCTGGACCAGGAGGAACCCAGTGTCCACTGGACCAGTGTAAGGTCTGATAGTGGGTCTGAGTTTCATCCAGGTACCTAACAGCAGTCAGGGTACCGTTGCCAAGCTGTGGAGCCCTGTGAGACCATCCAAGGATCTGACTCCCCAGACCATCAATGACCCACCACCAAACCGGTCCTGCTGGATGATAATGCATTAGCATAATGTCACCACAGCTTCTCCAGACTCTGTCATGCCTGCCACATGACCTTAATTTGAACTTGCTCTCATCTGTGAAGAGAACGGGGCACCAATAGACCCTGCTCCTTCTAATGTTCTCTGATGAACACCAGTGGAGTTCCACAGTGCTGGGCTTTGAGCGCAGGTCCCAGTAGAGGACGTCAGGCCCTCATTCCATCCTCATGCAGTCGGTTGCTGACAGTTTTGTCAGAAACATCACACCACCAAATAGCCCACTGTCATTTTGAAGGGATCTGGCAGTGCTCCTCCTGTTCCTCCTCACACTGAGCAGTAGATACCAGTCTGGCTGCTGGGTTGTTGTCCTTATACAGACCTGTCCAGCTCTCCTTGTGTAACGGCCCGTCTCCTGGCATCTCCTCCATGCTCTTGAGACTGTGCTGGGAGACACAGCTGGGAGACACAGACACATGACATCCTGGAGGAGCTGCACCAACTATGCGGCGTCAGTGGGCTGCAGGTACTGCTTCATGGCCCAAGTAGTGACAAAAACACCAGCAAAACACAAAACTAGAGAAGAGTCAGTCTGGAAAGATGAGTACAGAGAAATGAATAGCGACCACCACCTACAGAACAATTCCCTTTTTGGGGGTTGTCATGCTTTTGCCTCTCCGTTGCACCTGTGGTCACTTTCATTTGCACCAAAACAGGTGAAACTAATTCAAATTCATATGTGCTTCCTAAATGGACAGATTGATATCCCTGAAGTTTAACTGGCTTGGTGTCATATACTGTCATGATTAAGTCTTCTCTAAAAAAGACTCACTCCGGAGGGGATTTTGATTTCCTTTAATCCAAAATTAAAAACAGAATTACTATATGCATTGAAGGGCCAAGCTGGACAGATTGGACCAGAGGGAGACAAGGGACCTAAAGGAGAACCAGGGCCACAGGGAGAGAAGGGAGAGTCTGGATTATCTGGTCGACTTGGAGAACAGGTTGGTGAAGTTTTCATGCAAAAAATCCACCTTGTATAAATTATGTTTATAGAGACATGGCGCTAAATCTCATGGATAAATAAAGCATTTATCCATAAAGTGCCTAACATGCAATTACTTGTGCAGGGTGATGAAGGTCTGCCAGGAATCCAAGGTCCATCAGCTTTGCCAGGGATTGAGGTGACAACCCAGCCACTACAAAATCAACATTTTACCGCTTCTAGAGAATGTCTTGGTTTCCCGCAACAGTCAAACATTTATTAATCTGTTCATCTTCAATCTCTTCTTCAGGGTCCAGTTGGAGAGATGGGACCCAAGGGTTTGCCAGGTCCCATAGGGGCTCATGTAAGTGTGAGGATCTATAAAGCACAGAAGCTTTGTGGATGATAAAATAATGATATTTTACATCTAGTCCATAATTAAAGCACTTATTTGTAGTGCTTATTCATTGAGAGAAAAGCAATCAGTGCGTTTGTATGTCTTGTCTATCTGAAAGCCAATTATATGAAAACTGATGAAATACTTTCTGCTTTGCAGGGAAGGCAAGGAAGACCAGGACCAGAGGGTAAACAGGGCATAAAAGGGGAGAAGGTAAAATGTTTCATGTTCCAGTCTCACTTGTCAGCTTTATATATCTTGACATGAATATTTTTTCTTTTAGCTTCCCAAAACCTGTAAAGGAATAGATGACCTGAAGATGATGATTTAGTTAGTATCTACTCATCTCCATGCCAGTTGAAAGAGAGCTCAAGCACTTGACTTGACATTTTCTGGAGCTTCATATCTAATTTACATGGATGTCTTCTCCTTACCAAGTGAAGAAAATTAGGGCTGCTCCTATCGTCTAATTACAGTGTCAAGAGACCCTATAAGCCCAAATTAATTAATTTAAAACACTTTTATTTCATCAATCTCAAAAAAATGGGACTGGCAGAACTCCAGCAGAAGTTACATTTCCGTGGAGGATAAAAGGTTTTAACCCACAAAAAGCCATACAGTCTACATCAGGGGTGCTCACACTTTTTTAGCATGCGAGCTACTTATAAAATGACCAAGTCAAAATGATCTACCTACTACAAAAATGCAAAACATATATTTATTTATAAATATATTGAGGATTCTTTATATCTACAATGTATGTTGATGTACATACATAACCGCATGAGCGAATATTGCACAACACAACACAATTAACTATGTACATTTTTTGTCATTACCCGAGTTTATGCTGATGACTTGCACTGAATTGAATCAGCCAGGGATGCATAGTCCGGACAGTAGCTGCTGACAGCCAGCCTCAAGCACACTTCCAAATGTTCAAAATGTTCAAATGTTTGACAGCTGGAGAGCTTTGATCGAAGATAATATTTCTTCCTTATTTTTGAAGTCTCGGAACAATGAATCAGCTGCTTCAACGAATGCCTCTTTTATCATCTCTCCGTCTTGGAAGGACTTCTTGTTATTAACGATAACGTGACTAACTCTGAACGATGCTTCGGTGGCGGCTTTCGCTTTTGAAGTTTGTTGTGTGAAAAATGACTGCTGTCCGGACAACTGGGATTTTAGTTCCTTCACCTTTCTCTTTCTCAGCTCGCTTTTCAGCGGGAATTCAGTGTCGTATTTTCCATGAACAGTCCGAAAATGCCGCTCCACATTTCCCTTCTTAGGTATTGCGATGGTAGACTGGCAGATGAGGCAAACGCACTTCGAAAATGTCATCGTGAAAAAAAATTCCTCCTCCCATTCCGTATGAAAGTGATAAGTTTTTGGGTTCTTACATGGTCCAGCTTTCCCACTCATTTTTATACCCTTTCTTAGGTTTAAAAGAAAAAAACGAGGGCTTTAAATTGGAGTTAACTCGCTGACTAGCTTGTTAGTTTTACGGCACTTAGCGCCGCTGTTTGCGCATGTGCAGTGACTAAAGTGTCAGAAAAATTCAGATGTCATCTGACTGGCTGCCCTGTATATCAATCAAGTGATGGGATGGATGATAGGCTGATGTCTATTTTTTTAATGTCATGCGATCTACCAATACTACCTTTGCGATCTACTGGTAGATCGCGATCGACGTATTGAGCACCCCTG